>JAVKPL010010650.1:0-44838 GCA_032173675.1 Gastrolobium villosum
GAAAGAAAGCATCCTATGTTTTTTCTCTCTGCTAGGGCAAACGAGATGGGTTCCTCCAACGAAAGTCACGGCGGTCCAGCATCAACAACAACACAACCTGAATCAAACGATCTAATGAGGAAGAGTATCAAGCGTTCCAAAAACGGAGAGAAATTTTCTCCAGATTCATCTAACAGAGGTGCAAGTTTAGGCAACATCTCTGAACGTATTCCCTCTGGGAAAATGATGTCTTTCGCTGCAGCCCTTAGATCCAGCGACAATACTAAGGGTGAAGAAGACTCTTGGCAAGCCGATCTAACAGAGGAAGTGAGTGAACCTCTTGACCCGAGTCTAGGGGTAATCAATGAACAAGGGTTCCAGACCATTTACGGAGCAGATGGGTCAGTGAGAATAAGATGCACGGAGGAAGCTAAACAAAGACTTAGAAGCCCCTGGAAAAATGCAATCATAGTCAAACTTCTGGGCAAGAAGGTAGGAGTGATGTATATGAAGACCAAGCTTGCTAACCAATGGGCAAAAGCGGGTCCTCTAACTGTAGCCGACTTAGGAAATGATTTCTTCTCGGTGAAGTTCACAAGCGTTGAAGATCTGAACCTGGCTCTTACCGGCGGCCCATGGGTTTTGATGGGGCACTATCTGGAAATCAGGAAGTGGGAACCTTTTTTTGATCCATTCAAAGCCAACATTCATAGAATTGCTGCGTGGATTCGTCTTCCAGGTATTCCCCAAGAATTCTGTGTGATGTCTTTTCTGAAAATCATTGGTGATACTATTGGGAAAGTGTTAAAGGTTGATAGAAATACATCTACGGGTGATAGGGGGAAATTTGCGAGAGTCTGTGTTGAATTGGATTTATCCAAAACCCTGAGAGGAGAATATATTCTGGAGGATAGAATCTTTAAGGTGGAATACGAGAGTCTTTACTTAATTTGCGTAAAGTGTGGAAAGTATGGGCACAATAAAGAGCAATGCAATCAGAATGTGAACCCTGCTGAAGTGCAACCTAATCGGAGCACGAATGTGTCTGATACAGAAAAAAATTCAGAGAACCAGAGTGTGGGGCCCTGGATGGTTGTGCAGAAGAAGAAATTCCCGAAAAATTTCTCTCAAAAGATGAAGGATACAAAAGAAGAGCGAACTTTTGGAGCTGATATCTCTAATAATGGGAGTTCCTCTAACCAGAAAAAGGAGATAAGGAAGGATCCTGAAAATACAGAGCTGATTAGCTCGGTTTCGAAAACCCTTCTGGGGGAACAAAAGGAGAACAAGGGGGGCAGCTCCTCTCTGCTCAGTAGCCCAGCAGCTAATGTGAAGCTCCAGTCTGGGGAAAAAAAAGCCACAGGTAAAAACAGACATAAAACTAAAGGGAAAGACAAGATCAATTCCTTTGTGTTCACCACTGCATCTCCTCAAAGTGGGTCTAGCTCCAAACCAATAGAGCTCCCTTCATCCAATAAGACAACTTGGAAGAGCAAACCAAGGCAAGAATCTCCAGCCCATACTATCATCATTAATAGTAAGGCTCAATCCAATGTGGAAACTGAAATAGAGCTTTGTTCCAAGATAGCTGCCACTCAGTCAACAAACATTGAGGGTGGTCAGGATGTTGGTGAGCTATGTGAGACTGTTGCCATTCCTGCAGAGATGGAAATTTCCAATTCGGGCAGTGAGGAAACCTCGTGGAAAGCTGAACCTCCAGATAGAGCTTCAGAAGATGGGATGGAGATGGAGAATCCAAACAGGGAAGATGCCTCTGAGCATAGGACACAAAGTAACCAGGTACTTTGTAAACCTGGGACCAATTTAGTTATTTAATGAATTGCCTTGTATGGAATGTTAGGGGTGCTGCAAAAAAGTCCTTTAAGACATCCCTAAGAAATTTCATCAAAAAGTATAGGATTGGCATGGTTGCCATCCTAGAGCCTAGGATCAGTGGTGTAGCAGCCCTGAAGAAAATAAAACAACTTGGTTTCAACCAGTATGTTCTAGTAGATGCTATTGGTTTTTCTGGTGGTATTTGGATTCTTTGGAAAGAAGAAAGGTTCAATATATCTGTCATAGAGAAATCTAATCAATTCATTCACTTGTCTTGTTCTGTTAATCATGGTCCTTCCTTTCATCTCACTGTGGTTTATGCCAATCCTAGAGAGGAAGTCCGTGATGAGCTTTGGACGGATCTGAGAAGAATCAGTGGTAGCATGACGGGACCCTGGGCCATGATGGGGGATTTCAATGAGATAGCTTCCTCAAAAGAGAAAAGAGGGGGAGCCCCTGTGAATATTGCTAGATGTCAGAAGTTTTCCTACATGTTAAATGACTGCCATATGCTGGATCTGGGTTGTAGAGGCTCTAAATTCACTTGGAGGGGACCCAAATGGCTTCATCTTGATAGAGTCTTCAAGAGACTTGACAGAATTTGTTCAAATGCAGCTTGGAGAACCACTTTTGGAGATGCGGATGTTAGAGCTTTACCAAGACTAAACTCAGATCATAATCCTCTTCTTCTTTCTCTTTTCCCCAATGAGAACCAGTGGAAAGAGAGACCTTTCAGATTCCTGGTAGCTTGGCAGAGTCATAGCACTTTTGTTCACTTTCTCAAGTTTATCTGGAACCACCATACCAAGATTGTCACTTGCCTGGAAAACCTAATTGATCCGCTTAAATCTTGGAATAAAAGAGTTTTTGGTTGTATCCAAGTTAGGAAGGATTACCTTTTAAAAAGAATCCAAGAGACCCAGATTAACCACACCAACCAGCATGATATTGCCCAATCTGATCTTGATTTTGCTCTTCAGGATGAGTTGAATAGAGTTTTAGAACAAGAAGAAGCTCTTTGGTTTCAAAAGGCTAGATGCAAATGGATTGAGGATGGGGATCGTAACACAAGATTCTATCATACAACCACCATAATTAGAAGAGCCAGAAACAAAATCTTAGAGCTCAAGAATGATGAGGGTCATATGGTTAGAGAAGAAGACGGCCTGAACAAGATTATTCATGATTTCTTCACTAATCTTTTTACTGAAGAAGATCACTCCAGACCTTGGGAAGTCACCAATACTTGCTGGCCTGCATTAGAGGAGACTGAGTTGACAACCTTGAAGGATCCTATCTCGGAATTGAGTATCAAGGAAGCTTTCTTCTCCATGAATGCTCTCAAAGCTCCTGGTCCAGATGGCTTCCCAGCTTTTTTCTTCCAAAAAAACTGGGATATTATGAAAAAGCAAGTGGTTGATTGTGTGCATCAGATTTGGGAGAAGCCGGATGAGGTGAAGGATCTAAATAAAACCTTTCTGGTTCTCATTCCAAAACTGGAAAAACCAGAAAAGATTAACCAATTTCGCCCGATTGCTTTGTGTTCTGTTCTTTATAAAGGTATCAGTAAGATTTAGTGAGCAAGCTGAAACCCCTTCTCAACAAATTGATTTCTCCTCAACAAGTCAGTTTCGTTCCTAAAAGACAAATCCAGGACAATATTATCATTGCTCAAGAGATGGTTCACTCTATGAATAGAATGAAGGGGAAAAGGGGATTCTTCACAATCAAAATCGACTTAGAGAAAGCCTATGATAGGATGTCTTGGAATTTTATATATAAAGTGTTGTCTGAGATAAACATCCCAGAATCTCTGGTGAATATCATAATGCAGTGCATCACTTCAGCTGAGCTTGAAATCCTCTGGAATGTTTCCAAGGCTGGTAGCATCCTTCCGAGTAGAGGTTTGAGGCAAGGAGATCCAATATCTCCCTACATTTTCGTGCTTTGTATGGAAAAACTGACACACTTGATTTCTGATGCAATTGCAAAGAAAGAGTGGAAGCCAATGGCAGCTGGTAGAGGTGGACCATCCATATCTCATCTCCTCTTCGCTGACGATTTGTTACTCTTTGGAGAAGCCAAAATTGACCAAATCAAGACAGTAATGGAGTGCCTCACAAAGTTTGGGATCATGTCTGGTCAGAAGGTGAGTTACCCAAAATCTAATATCTTCTTCTCCAAAAATGTTCCAATTGATGTTGCTAATGAGATAGTGAAGATTAGTGGTTTTGCTCAAACTAAAAAATTGGGCAGATACCTGGGATACAGAATGAAACATGGCCGGACTAGTAAACTTCACTATGGAGAGATCATGGATAGGGTTAACAATAGGCTCAATGGTTGGAAAAATCAGTGTCTATCTATGGCAGGTAGAGTGACTCTAGCAAAATCGGTCATCTCCACTATCCCTATGTTCCACATGCAAAACAGCTTATTACCTGTGGGTATTTGTGAAGAAATTGAAAAGAAGCAAAGGAATTTCATTTGGGGAGATACTGAGGTTCATAGGAAGCATCATGCAATCGGTTGGGAACACCTTCAACTCCCTAAAAACCAGGGTGGGTTAGGTATTCTCAATCTCCGCATCCAGAATGAAGCTTTCATCCAAAAGTGTGCTTGGAATATGGTTCAGTCTCCATCTCAGCTTTGGGTCCAAGTCTTGCTATCCAAATATGGCAGGAGAAAAGATATGCTAAAAGAGGTAGTTAGTAAACCTTATGATTCTCACTTGTGGAAAAGCATTTGTAAGGTCTGGCCTCAAATGATAAGCAATACTTCTTGGCAA
Organism: Gastrolobium villosum; assembly: GCA_032173675.1. Taxonomy (NCBI): domain Eukaryota; kingdom Viridiplantae; phylum Streptophyta; class Magnoliopsida; order Fabales; family Fabaceae; genus Gastrolobium; species Gastrolobium villosum. The sequence continues at coordinate 4,604 of JAVKPL010010650.1, forward strand.
ATAGGTAATGGCAAGAAGATTGATTTTTGGAAAGACAATTGGACTGGTCTCAGCCCAAACCTCCTTGCTCATACTCATACCCTTCCTTCTCAAGAGGTCTTGGATTTAAAGATTAGCAACAGTATTTTCCTTTCTGAAGGAGGCTGGAATGTGCATTATCTTGTGAACCATTTTGACCTTAATGTGGTGAACAAAATTCTTGCCATTCCTCATCCAGATGATGAAGCCGAGGAGGATAGCATAGCTTGGACTAACTGGAACCCTGGGCATTCCATAGTTAAGCTGGCATACAATAACTTGTTAGATTCTAGCAATCCTTCTCCCATTGACTGTTGGGACCGTATTTGGAAGTGGAAAGGCAAGGAAAGAGTCAAAATGCTTATCTGGAAAATGCTTCATGATAGAATGTTAACAAGAGAGTCAATATCAAAGTGGAGTGGTAGTTCCAATAAGTGCCCTTTCTGCCCTGAAGTGATTGAAGATTGCCTTCATGTGTTTAGAGATTGTTGGAAGGCAAGAAAGTGCTGGTTGTTGCCCATGTTGCACCCTCTTCCACCAAGTTTCCTCACTGTGATTTCTTTTAGGGAGTGGATGATTCTGAATCTCACTTCAAACAACAGCAACCTCAAGGATTGGAGAGACTCTTTCTTTACCACTTGTTACTTTTTGTGGTTATGGAGGAATAAGGAAATTCACGAAGAAGGTTTCCAGCGTCCTGAGGATCCTTCAAAGGCTATTGCTGTAGAAATTGAGGAAAATAGGTTCTGTTTGGCTAAGTTTAAAAAAACATTTTCAGGAACTTCTCACTCTCAACTTCCTACATCGTGGATTAGGCCTGCGGAGGACTTTATGAAATTAAATGTGGATGGGGCTGTGCAAGGTAATCGGACAGCTTGTGGTGGTCTCTTGAGGGATAGGAATGGATTATGGTGTGGCGGTTTCTCAGCCTTCATTGGCTCTTGCATTCCTCTGCATGCTGAACTTTGGGCTCTCCTTTATGGACTTGATTTCGCCTGGAAGCATGGCTGGAGGAAACTAGTGTTGGAAACTGATTCTTCTCAAGCGTTTTGCCTTCTTACCAATCATGGCAATGATACTCGAAAGCTGCCATTGGTAGCTAAGATTCGAGTCTTTTTAATGAAAGAGTGGACTATCTTATTGAATAAAATTCCTAGGAGTAGCAACACCTGTGCGGATTGGATTGCGAAGAAGGCTTTGGATGATTCCTTTGGGCTCAAATCAATCTCCTCCCCTCACAGCGATCTGTTAAATCTTCTTGCTGCTGATCTTTTGGATCCGGGTCTGAATAAGGTGGCTGCTAGGAGAAATACAGGATGATGCTTGTTCCTGGTTTTCTACTAGTGTTTGATGTTTTGTTTTCTGCTGTTTCTTGTTCTGTTTTTTTCCTTCCTTCTTGTTTGCTTTTCTTTTATTTTGTGGGGGCATTGCCCTTTGCTGTAACCAAAAAAAAAAAAAAAAAAAGAATATGAATCTTGATATTATTTTGATGTTTAAATGTTAAATGTCAAAATATATGTGAAAATATTATGTGATAATATAATGTTTGTGTTTGCAAGTTTTGAACTTTTCAGGTACAAACTGGAAGGGGATGGTCATGGTGCCCAGATTTAAATTTTGAAATTTTAAATTAATGTGTAATCGCATCTTTTAATTTACAAGTGTATTTGTAATTTTGTCCCTCCAAAGATGTTTTGGAGTTTATTTAATTATGTGTAATTAGAGAATTAGGCTAGTGGCGTATAGACGACAGGCGGCCGTTGCTTAAAGAAGCAAAATAGACAAAAGCGCGAGCACCATGACTATCTCAATATAAACTGTTTATATGCATGTATGATTAGAACCGCATTTTGTATGGTTATTATGTTTGTCCAATAGCGACTAGTGTATACCGATAGATGTTTGACATAGGTTACGACTAGCATGATAACTTACAACATGCGTCTGATGAGACCTAATTAACCCTAAAATAAAAGGAACCCTTAAAAGGAATAAATAATTAAGCGTATGATTACCTCCCACCACCAATGCTACTCAAACCTGTTCTACATAGTGGTGCTCCTCAACTCAGTTGGGACCCACTGTTTCGTTGAGCTAGAGTAGTGTTTGAAGTGTAAGACATTTATGGTGCTGGTTTAATGCTTAACTAAGACATAAGTTGCAGGCACAACCGGGCTTATGTGCTTAGGGTAATAATGTTAGGTTGGTTGCATGAGATGCACCACTAAGTGACAAAGAGTTGTCAACCTAATGTTAAGAGAGGGTATGAGATACTGTTGATAAAGATCAACCCATTATTTAAATTAATCTTGCAGTCTCAGACGAAGATTAAAATAAATAATTGCACTCTTAATCCCACTAAGGTAAAATCTAAAGTAGATTAACCCTAAGTCAAATAGTGAGGGTCATTGACTTAGATAAAATAGTGGGAGGGGCAAATTATTTAAAGTCTTTAATAATTTGCTTTTAACTACATAACCATATATTAACTAAAACTATCTTTACATCTTTTTCAGCTTATAGTATGACTAATCCACTGTCATTGCGTTCCATACTCGATACGAATAAACTGACCGGTTCAAATTTTATGGATTGGTATCGGAACCTAAGAATTGTTCTAAGGGCCGAAAAGATTGCCTACGTTTTAGATGCTGTAATACCCGTTGCTCCACGGGAAGGGGAAGAAGGGTTTGCGGAATTTGATTTCGTAACCCATCAACAGCACTTGGATGACAATGTGATGGCAGTATGCATCATGTTGGCATCCATGTCGCCTGAACTGCAAAAGCAGCATGAGCATATGGATGCTCCCTCTATTATCGTGCATCTCAAGGAGTTGTATGATATTAAAGGAAGGCATGAGAGGTATGAGGCCTCAAGAGAATTGTTCTCTTGTAGGATGACTGAGAGCATGTCTGTTGGCAGCCATGTTCTCAAGATGATCGGGCTGATTGAGAAGCTAGGAAACCTAGGCTTCATCATGGATGCCGAGCTAAGTAATGACTTAGTCCTCACCTCACTTCCACCTTCCTTTAGTCAATTCATCATGAATTACAATATGCATGGGATGCAAGTGAGCTTGCCTGAGTTGTTAAGCATGTTAACAACAGCTGAAGTGTCTATCAAGAAGGATAGGACACCGACTCTTTTGATTGGTGGGCCTAGCAAGGCTAAGGGAAAAGGTAAGGAGCCTGCAAAAGGTGACCCCCTTAAGCCCAAAGGAAAATCCAAGAAGAAGAAGAAGGACAAAAAGAAGGGTAAGAAGGCACCTAAGGACAAGGGTGATGCTGAGTGCTTCCATTGTGGCAAGAAAGGCCACTGGAAGAGGAATTGTCCAGACTACCTGAACAATGTGAAGGACAAGAAGCATGGTGATGCTTCTGCCTCAGGTATTTTCATGATTGAGATAAATTATTCTTATGCTAATCCAACCTCATGGGTATTGGATACCGGATGTGGTTCCCATATCTGCAATGTGTTTCAGGTACTTAGGAGCCCAAGGAGATTGGATAGAAACGAGGTGGATCTCCGCGTTGGTAATGGAGCAAGGGTTGCTGCTCATTAAGTTGGAGATGCTGACCTTATTTTTCCTACAGGCCTTTTATTGCATTTGAATAATTGTCTTTATGTTCTGCATATTTCTAGAAACATTATTTCAATTTCTTGTTTAGAACAAGATGGTTATACTTTCAGTATTAGGGAGGGTACTTTTTCTATCATTTTGAATGATATGGTTTATGGTACTACTTCTTTAATAAATGGATTGTATGTGTTGGAAATGGGAAATGAAGTGCTCAATATAGATGTGAAATGACCTAGGACGGATAATCAATCTTATCTTTGACACTGTAGACTAGGGCACATAAATGAAACAAGATTGTTTAGGATGCATAGAGATGGATACCTGGACTCCATGGATTTGGAATCCTATGGACAGTGTGAATCTTGTCTAGCTGGGAAAATGATTCGACAAAAGCCCAAAGGGCTTAGAGTCATAGGGCTAGTGAGTTATTAGAACTCATTCATACTGATGTATGTGGCCCGATGTCTATTGAGGCTAGAGGTGGATATTCCTATTTCATTACCTTTACAGATGATAAATCAAGATTTGTGTATATATACCTAATGAGATATAAATTTGAAGCTTTTGAAAAGTTCAAAGAGTTTAGGAATGAAGTGGAGAAACAGCGTGGCAAGATGATTAAGACATTACCATCAGATCGTGGTGGTGAATATTTGAGCCACGAGTTTCAGGATTATCTGAGAGAAAATGGAATTCTCTCACAACTTACCGCTCCTTACACACCACACCAAAACGGTGTCTCCGAAAGGAGAAACAGGACATTGTTAGACATGGTTAGGTCTATGATGAGTGAGACTCAACTTCCAAAATCGTTTTGGGGATATGTCTTAGACACAGCGGCATACCTTCTAAATAGGGTACCGTCTAAATCTGTTCAGACCACACCATATGAGATATGGAGTGGTAAGAGACCCAACCTGAGTTACCTCAGGGTATGGGGATCGCCAGCTTATGTCAAAGCGTTGACATCAAACAAGCTTAGTGCTAAGAGTACTAAATGTCTATTTATGGGGTATCCTAAAGGTACTAAGGGATACTACTTCTACTCCATGGAAGAACACAAAATGTTTGTGTCAAAGAATGCTGAGTTCCTTGAGAAGGATTTGATCTCTCAAGGAGGCAGTGGGAGTAAGATTGATCTTGAAGAAGTGCAAGATCCACAAGAGCAGATTGAGGAACCCGAGTCTGCTCCGTAGGCGACGTTCTCCAATGGAGAAGTAAACACACAACTCCGTAGATCTACGAGGGTCATCCATCCACCTGAGAGGTACATGTTTGTGATTGAGAATCAGTAAACTATTGAGGATGATGAACCAAGTAACTACGAGGAGGCGGTCAAAGATGTTGACTCCTCTAGATGGCTTGAAGCCATGGAATCTGAAATGGATTCGATGTATCAGAACAAGGTATGGACCTTTGTTCCTAAACCGCAAGGAATAGTTCCTATCGGTAATAAATGGGTCTTTAAAAGAAAGACTGATGCAGATGGCAACGTTCAGACCTACAAAGCTAGGTTGGTGGTGAAAGGGTATCGTCAAAGACAAGGAGTTGACTATGATGAAACTTTATCACCAGTTGCCATGATCAAATCTATTAGGATCATGCTTGCAATAGTAGCATACCACGACTATGAAATTTGGCAAATGGATGTCAAGACCGCCTTCTTGAATGGGTTCTTGAAGGAGGAAGTGTACATGACACAACCTGAAGGCTTTGAAATCAAAGATCAGGAGCATATGGTATGCAAACTACAAAGGTCAATATATGGGCTAAAGCAAGCATCAAGGAGTCGGAATATACGTTTTGATGAAGCCGTTAAGAGTAACGATTTTATCAAGAACGAGGATGAACCTTGTGTTTACAGGAAGGTTAGTGGGAGTAATGTTGTCTTCCTAGTGCTTTATGTAGATGACATATTGCTAATAGGAAATGACATCCCCACATTAAAAATAACGAAAGAGTGGCTTTCAGAAAACTTCACCATGAAGGATTTGGGAGAGGCAGCCTTTATACTTGGTATAAAGATCTATAGAGATAGATCCAAGAGGCTGCTGGGTTTATCTCAATTCACGTACGTTGACAAGATGCTAAAGAGGTTTAGCATGGAAGGGTTGAAAAGGGGTTTTCTTCCTGTCAGTCATGGGGTACACCTATCAAGGGCTATGTGTCCTAAGTCACAGCCTGAGAAGGATCGCATGAATGGAATTCCATACGCTTCGGCTATTGGATCCATCATGTATGCCATGATATGTACGAGACCAGATGTCTCATATGCTTTAAGCATTACGAGCAGATACCAGTCAGACCCTGGAAAGGGTCACTGGACGGCAGTCAAAACCATCCTTAAATACTTAAGAAGAACTAAGGATGCGTTTCTGGTCTATGGTGGGGTTAATGAGTTAACAGTGAAAGGGTTCACTGATGCCAGCTTTCAGAGTGACAAAGATGGCTGCAAGTCACAGTCAGGATTCGTATTCACCTTAAATGGTGGGGCAATGTCTTGGAAGAGTTCCAAGAAGGAGACAACAACAGATTCAACGACAGAGGCTGAATACATAGCTGCTTCAGAAGCAGCTAAGGAGGCCGTGTGGATCAAGAAGTTCATAAATGAACTAAGGGTGATTCCAAGCGTGGATGAGCCCATACAGTTGCTTTGCGACAACACAGGAGCCATTGCACAGTCAAAGGAACCTAGGTCTCATCAAAGATCTAAACACGTGCTCCGCAGATATCATTTGATTAGAGAAATCATTGATTAGTAATGATGTAAAAATGGATTATGTTCCCATAGACGATAACCTGGCCGATTCTCTGACAAAGACTATTTCTCAGAGAAAACATGATAGTCATTATGAGGCTTTGGGCATACGACTTAGGTCTGATTGGCTCTAGGCCAAGTGGGAGCTTGTTAGTATATGAGTGTCCTAGAGATAATCTTTTGATTAAATAAAGGACACTAGATGTAGAACTTTGTTTGTCGCAAATAAATGAAAGCACTATTTATTCAGTTTCATATTGTGTCTCGATATTATTGTTAAATATTATATGAACGAACTGGATAAACCCCTTGGAATAGAACAGGTATCTCTTGAGTATCTGTGATGAGATCACGATCATGAGGATTCAAGGATATTGCATGTCTATTCCTAATTATATGTTCCTAGTCTAGAGACACTGAGTTTGGGGATCAGTGATCTCGGGTAAGATTAGTACGACTTATCTACTTGTATATGGATACAAGGTAAAGACCTCGTGAGCTGCAGATATGGAGATATCTTAGCTAAAGTCGTGGGTGGACCTATAAGAGTATAGCTCGCACTGAATAGACCCAAAAAGAGACTCTATGAGGAAATATCAATGATAGTGTCATTAGAGTAATCTCTTTACGTTTGGGTATGTCTTTCCTTAGACCAGAAGTTATTACCTAGACTGTGTTTTTGAAGGCATGTTTTGATTGTATGCCTCGTCTGCCTGAAACATGGAGACTCATAGGTATACTTTTAGGCGTGTCCTTAAAGGGCACAGGGCTAGGGTAATAAGCTGAAGGAATTCGTCAAATCTCTGTGAGAGATTAGTTTATCTGTAAACCAGAGAAATCGGGATGACATTTATAGGGACTCGGGAATCTATGCATAGTAAAATAGATCATGAGATGATCTACCTTTAGAGTCAAGTAAATTGAAGATCCCTATTTCGAATAAAGCTTACCCTAAACCGCAGGGGTTGATACATTTCCTTACCCTAGGTTAATGGGATGATAACCGAGACGAAGGGAAATACATAAGGTAACCAAATATGTGCAATAGGATGATCAAGTCATTAATCTGACTAGTTCTGGGGCAACAAAGCATTGCTAGTGCTCTGTGTTGTCATTAATTGGGTTGTGGGCTTGTTGGGCCCAAGCCCAGTTATGTCAGAAGCTAAGTTTGACCTAATGGGTCACACACTAACACCTTGTAGTCATGATGAACTAGCTTTAAAGGTATTGGGCCTAATAATGGTTGTTAGCCCAAGAAGCTGTTTGGAAGCCCACCTAAATGGGTGGATGGTGCATGGAGCTTAGTAATGGGCTTGGATAGTCCAAGCCATTACTAATTAATTTAATTAGTTAAATTAATAATCAAACATTTGAATTTCGAATTTTGAATTTGAATTTTGAAATTTGAATTTGGAATTTGAATTTTGAAATTCGAATTTTGAATTTGAAATTTGAAATGTGAGTTTTGAATTTTGAATTTTGAAATTTAAATTTGGAATTTGAATTTTGAAATTCGAATTTTGAATTTGAAATTTGAAAATTTGAAATTTGAATTTGAATGTTTGAACATTTGAATTCAAGTGTTTGAATTCGAATTTGAATTGACTTTGAAAAGTTATTTCATAACAAAAGGATAAGATAAGATCTTATTGGAACAAATTCCTTGGATCAAGAAGAATCTTTGGAGCATATTTTGGGGCTGTTTGGGGCGCACACTTAGGTGATAAGAATGTCATCTTGTCACTTAAAACAAAGCTCCAATCAGATTTGGTAGTTGAGAGAATCAGTGGGTGAGTTGGTTCAAATCTTGAATGCAACTACTCAACATATTTGGACCCTTTTTTAGGGCTGAATTATGCACATGAAATGGATACTATATGATAGTTTATGAATCTAATTTTGAATTGTTTTGAACTTAGTTTCATGAGGATAAGATTGGAGGTTGTTGGCAAGATTTGTTTTGCAACAACTCCACCTTATCCTACCCTTATTCATGCACCACTTTCAATTTATTTGAAAGGATAATTTCATTTTTGAATTATCATTCTTTCTTCCCTCCAAGGTGTGCGCACAACATGACTAGTTCCTCTCCTTAGGGTTTTGAGAAAACCTAGCCTACACTCCTTCATCTCATGCACCATTCTGTAGGGTAGTTCACTACACCTTTCCAAACAGAATACCTAGCCTCCACCTTCACCACTTGTGCGCATAGCAAGCCTCATTGTGGTGATCATCTGTTGGCTTTCAAGAAGGCGTTCTTGCATCATAGTCGAACGGTGGTGTGGATCACCATTAGAGGGTTTGAACCCTTCAAGCTTGACAATTGATCTCCCTGACTGATCAGGCCAAAAACAAGGTAACATTATGCTGTCTTAAAGCATGAACCCATGTGTGCATGTATGTTTCTGCAATAAAAATTTTGTTTTTACACCTTACATGCATCGGCCTTCAAAGGCCAGTTTACTTTCATAAAGAAACAACAGAAACAGGTGGTGCTCTTTGGGACATCTTTAGGAGGGAGGATACTGAAAAGTTAGACGCATATCTACGAAAACACTCTAAAGAATTTAGACATACTTATTGTTGTCCAGTTCAAAAGGTATTGTTATATTTGTCTTATATATTTGTGCTTATCCTTGCTTCTTATGCTTTGGTGTTCATTAATTTATATTCTGGTTAGGTTGTCCATCCAATTCATGACCAATGTTTCTATTTGACTTTGGAGCATAAGAAGAAGCTGAAGGAAGAATTTGGTTAGTAGTTAGTTCATAGAATTGCAAACAACTTGGGCAATGCCTACAATTAGTTATTTACCCAAATCTTAACTTTCAGGTGTAGAACCTTGGACGTTTGAGCAGAAACTTGGAGAGGCAATATTTATTCCTGCTGGATGTCCACACCAAGTTAGGAATCTCAAGGTAAAACATCTCTTTGACACATATTGGATTGCCTCATTATCACATTTTTATTTATTGTACCCCTCTAACTCTAATTACAATAATTTGGAAATCTTGCAGTCATGCACTAAAGTTGCTTCAGATTTTGTGTCTCCTGAGAATATTCATACGTGCTTGCGATTAAAGGATGAATTTCGTCATCTTCCTAGGAATCACAAGGCGAGGGAAGATAAGGTAGAGGTGATTTTCTTCTATAACATATTTCCTTATCTACTTTTATCCTCCTCTCTTCCTTAGCTTCAACCTACTTAAGTTGTAGAAGAAAATGTGATGTTAGCCAACATTTTCTTATTTTATGTTTGTTTACGGTGGATGATTTTTAATGAAAAAGATAAAGAAGATGATCATCTATGTTGTAGATCAAATAGTCAAGGAACTAGAAGCATTGATAGAGTGTTCTTGAGACTGGCCTATATGATGCTTCCATAGCTGCTGTGATTTTTTTAACCTCATAGTTTAGATTTTTATTCAGATAGAAAATTTTGTGTTGGGTAATTTTTCATTGGAGGCTCGATTTGATTTTTTTTCCTTGTTATTCAATCATGTATTTATATGTATACATACACAAATAAATAATTTTCTCTCCATTTTCCTGCGTTTGGATTGCCCCTTGGGTTTTTGTGCTCTATGCACATAACTCTTCGGTATATTTTTATTATAAAATTTTACAGTTTTGAAATTAAACAAATGCATTACATTATAAGAATAACTTTTTTGCCGGTGATAAATGTGATCAGACCGAAAGGAAATCCAGTTTTAACTAATGTTTCTTAGCCATCTAAAAAAAAATGAAAAGATAAAAAGAAAGGATACCTCATAAAAAATTTGTGCTCCAAAGCAGTTGAAATAGTAGTACTAAGCTAATAAATAAGTAGTATGTGTGCGTGATACCATCTAATTTAGGTTGCAATAGTGGTTCTTGTGTTTCTAATCGTAGATGATGTGTCAAAGACAAATCAATGACGATAAATTCATTACCTGCAACTCGGCCCAAATCTAATACAAATAAACCACAAATGTTAGGTTCCATGAGTTTGTCTCCATCATATTCCTCAAATAAAAAAAATTTAGATAATAAAAAAATTACAAGTGAAATTTTTTTCATCACAGGGTTCCAAGAATATCGCCTTTTGTGGTGTTCTTAGATCGCATTTTGAAATAAAATTGTACACAAAATAAAATTCTAAGAAAATCAGATTCTCTATAAAATTTAGAAACCTAGTATCGAACGTGGGTAAATAAGATTATCGGTATCATCTTCCCATAATTCTCAAAATATTCCTCATACCAAACACTCCCTAATGCTTGTGGCAATTGAGGGCAAGGATAATTTTATGTTAAAAGTAATAAATATGTTTAATTGATTCAAAATTATCCAATATTATAAATTTATAGTGCACCGCGGGTAATTGTTTTTATTGAAAGTACGAGGTGACTTTTTGGAAAATCACCTTAAGTTTAAGGTGATATCATGTATTTTGCCCTAAAAGAAATCATTTTGTTTATATATACTGACCTTAATTATCTCTTTGAGACGAATCAGTTCTCTGGATATCCCTACAAGCTTTAACTCTGAGTTGGCTATGATACTAACCTAGAGTCGGGGCTTAATCATAATTAAAACTCTCTGCCCCTCCCCAAAGATGTATTCTGTGAGAATCAAACCCAAATTCACTCCTTACCTACTCAACCTGTGTTGCTAGGGGAGTTAATAGGTTATGCTAGACTTTTGCTTAAATAGCCTAGCCATGTTAGCATGTTTAAAACTATTAAACATTTAATAATTAAAAAAAAGTTCATTTTTTTTGCAAATATAATGTGTTTTGTAGAAACATTTGGGAGCGAAAATTAGGTGTTTTGTAATTATAATTTATTTCAAGGTTATAATAGTCTTTGTCATCGTAATTTTTTAGTCTTTCAACCCAAAATGACGTCGTTTTGGAAGTAAATATAAATAACTCATTTGCGTTCACTATAAAAATATTAAAAACTTAAAAAATAATCAAAATTATATTACTTTATTATTTAAAATTATTAAAATAATATTTTTATTTAAAATAAATAATATAATATAAGCTGATCTGTAGACTTATAGGCTTTTTTTTTTAAGTTTAGTTATGTTACTATATATAATAAACCAAATCTGATCTGATATAAGCTATGTCGTAGACCCCTATAAATCGGCGTAATCTATTTACACTCCTATACGTCGCCAACTGATACAATTATCCGAATTAGTCCTATGGCCACCTACTAATCCGGAGTCATGGCCTTTTCAGACATGATTATCATTGACCCCTAAATAAAAAAGTTAAATAAAATGAGATATTTACTTCCCAATGACCCCAAATAGGGTAGAAAGAAGAAATACAACGAGTTCTACCAAAATCACTTAAATCAGCTAAATACAGTCAATAAATTCCATAGTGGGGATTTGAAAAAGTACAGTAATCCTCTTGATCTAGATTTTCAAAGGGGAGATTAGAAAGCCAATCGGCACAGCAATTTTCTTCTCTATATGTGTGATTTATTTTAACTATCTAATCTTTATCCATCCATTCCCATATGCGAGTTACAATATGAAACTCACAGGGTGACTCTCCTTTTTGGGTGAGCCATGCGACTGCAACTTCAGAGTCACTTTCGAAGATAACTTTCCTCCAACCTGCTTCCCATGCCATCTCAATCCCCTTCAAAATTCCCCATAGTTCTGCCATATTTGCATTGCAAATACCAATCCACTAAAAGAGTCCATTCAACCACTTACCAGAACAATCTATAATCACTCCCCGATACGCTACCATGTCCGGATTTCCTTTGACCGCTCCATCACTGTTGACTTTAAACCCACCCTATTTCAGGAAATTTCCAGTGGATTAAAATCTCCTCTTTTATTCCATGATTGGCACCATTCTCTTTCTGATTAGCAACTGTCCAGACCTCCTCCGCATATCGAAGTATACTGTTAGGATTGTATTCGGTTGGATGGCCTTGGACGCCATGTAGCCTTTCATTCCTCCATTGCCAAATCTTCTAAATAGCCACCGCAAATATTGTATGCCAAGGAATACCTCTGATTACTTCTGTAGTTACCTTCAAGTTGGAAATGATCCAATCTTATTCATCGGATGTTAGGAAATTTGCACATACTGTATTAGCTTCTAATCTGTCCCATAATTTCCTAGCATAGTAACAATCTCTCAAAGTATGCATCAGAGTTTCATCTCCATTGTTACACAGAATACACTTTGGATCCCCTGGTTGTAAGCTTGCCATCCTTTTCTTCATTAGGAGCTTTCCATGAGCTACTTTCCATAGAAACAGTTTGATTCTCTGGGAACCTTTCTATGTCCATATATCTTTCCAAACTTCAGATATCTCACTTGTTGTCATTGTTTGATTAGCTAGCAGCTTATATATGCCACTCACAGAGACATCCCCTTTGCCACAAAGATTCCACTTTAAATGATCAGTACCATATAAGGGATTGGGAGGGAGATGACTTCGAATTGTTTGAATTTCCTCATAAGGAAGCCACCTAGATAACTCTTCAATTTTCCATCCACCAGCATCATTAACATAGTCAGCTACCTTTTTTGTTGTTTCTTCCCACGAAATTGGCTCCAAAGACCTGTCCATGAGTCTGCCATTTCTGATTGCCCACTTGTCTTGCCAAAATATAAAACTATTTCCATTTGCTATCTCCCAACTAGTATGGTATTCCATTTTCCTCCACACTAAACAGATATGTTTCCATAACATAGAGTCCCCAACTTTACATGTAAATATTTCCATACCTGTTCAGTTTCCAGGATATTTAGCCCTTAATAACTTTGCCCACAGCGTTTCGTAATTGGTAAATATACTCCACCCCATTTTAGCTAAAAAAAAATCATTAAATAATGTTGTTTTCTTTAGCCCCAAACCCCCTTCAATCTTAGGTGTGGTCAAAATATTCCAGCTTACCAAGTGCATTTTTCCCCATCCTTATCACCCCAAATAAATTGTCTTTGTATTTTCTCCAACTCATTACACACTCCAATGGGCAGTTTACCACATTGCATTTGAGATGAAGGGATAGTGGCCCATATCGATTGTGTAAGAATAATCCTCCCCACCTTTGAAAGACATTTTGCTTGCCATCCAGATAGTCTTTGCCTGACTCTGTCTATAATATCTCCATAATGTTGTTTAGTCACTCTATCATGTTGCATCCAAGCCCCCAAATATCTCCCAGCATTTTTCACTCTTTTAAAACTACACAAATCTGTAATTCTCGATGCTACAACTTCCTCTATGTTTCTTGAAAAAAAGATGCTGCTTTTTTGCACATTAATTTTTTGACCTGATGTTTCTTCAAATAAATTTAGGCATTGCATCATATTCTAAATCTAGACTTCATTCGCTTAAGCAAACAAAACTAAATCATCAACAAAAATGAGGTGGGATATTAACGGCCCCTCCATACCAGCTCTAATTGGCAGCCAAAGGTCCCCTCTAACTGCAGTATCTATAATATGGGTCAACTTTTTCATTCCAAAAAAAAAAGATATGGTGAAATGGGGTCACCTTGACGGATACCTCTAGTTGTTTGGAATTCCTGGGTCATCCCTCCATTCCAAAGAATTTGAGCTTCCTTTAGGATCTGATGTATGAAATTCCAATTAAGCCTATCATAAGCTTTTTCCAAATCTATTCTAAATGCCATAAATGCTTTTCTTCCCCTCATTCGATGCATACTATCGATAAGCTCTTGGACAATCACAATAGAATGTGTCTCTGAGGGACAAAACTAGCTTGTGTTGGTGAGATAAGCTTCTCTAAATTAGATCTCAAGTGTTGAACTACCAATTTGGATATCAGTTTATACAGAACTGGACATAGTGAAATCGGTTTGACCTGCTTGATGTTTGTTGGACCTTGGACCCTAGGGATAAGCACCAGCAATTTGGAATTTATTGTTGATAACAGACTTGGATTCTGCCATATTTCATGGACAAAATTAACCACATGTTCCTTAATGCTATTCCAATTCCTTTGAAAGAAAAGAGCCGGGAAACCATCAATTCCTGGAGCCTTATAAGGTTGCATATCAAAGATGCAATGTTTGATTTCCTCAAAAGAGGGTTTCCTCACCATATTGCAATGCTCTTGACCGGGTAAAGAAGGCCACAAACTAGGTGATTCCAACCACCTCCGATTAGCATTATCTTCACCCCCCATTGATTTGCTCCCCCTCAACCGAGTACCCTAGAGGCCCAAGTACTCAACCCGCCTCCTAGCCAATCACCAGGCTAACTCGAGCACAACCTCTGATACCACTGTCAGGCTGGTCTAGGAGAAAGCCTGTGGCGGGGAGTCACCACCAATGAGCTAAGTGGATTAAATACATCAAGTGAGTCCAACACCACATCTCAACCCAAAAAAATCATTTCTTTTAGTTCCTCAGGATCCGAAATCCACTGAATACTGTCATTCTGTGGATGGTTAATCCTGTTGGAATTACGTCTGATTACTGTATTCAAATGATAAAATCTTGTGTTACGATCTCCATCTGCTATCTACTTATGCCTGGACTTTTGAAACCACAGATGCTCCTCCTACCTCTTAAAATTATAAAAACATACAAATAACTAATTAGATTTAATTCAAAAAATTATATATTATAAATAATTTTAAGTTTATAAAAAAGATTTAATTAATTTAAAATAAATAAATCAGAAGGACCATTTTTACAAAAGATATACTAAAATATTAAAGCTTAAGGAGTGGGGCAGTTAATTTTATTTTATTTTTTTGAAAAAAAAACAAACTTTAATATAAAAAATGAAAAAAAAAATATAAACAACTAAGATCTGAAGGCTTTGTTTAATTTCTGTTTTGGAAAACAGTTTTTTAGTTTTCAGAATAAAAAAACAAAAAAACTCATTTGGTAAGACCTATTTTGTAAAAAAAAAATTGAAAACTATAACTGTTTTATTATTTTTAAAATCAAATTTAGAGAACATGTATAAGTTATTTTTGTTTTATGTTTTGGTTTTTAACTTTCAAAAAGAAAAAAAATATAAAAAACAACTGTCTCCATAACTATTTTACAAAACAATTTTAAGAACAAAAAAATCAGAACACAATCAAACAGACCCGAACTTTTGAAGAAAAATTAACTTAAGAGGAAAAATATGAAAATAAAAGTAACTGGAATTCAGGAAGAAAGAAAAAACTTTAATGAAAAAATTAACAACACCAGAGTTTTTTAAAAAATTAAAAACTAATCAGCGGTGAAACCATCACATGCTAAAACTCATGCCACTCTCAAAAGTGAAATTCTAGTTTATCATATAAAGTGGATTGCCAAATAGAAGACAAGACAGTTTCTCCACCTTAGATAGTCGAAGTTGTTGCAGTCATTCGTTTAACAAGATTCACATGCTAAACATCAAGAAGCAAAATCATATCGAAGCATTTAGTAATATTGTGCTGACTGCATAATCTTACACATCGTTTCACAGCTTTATGTCCTATATAATGTAGCAACTTTCAAACCTTTTTCCAACAAACAGGCATGCATCCATTAACAGCCAATACATTGTATGTCACCTCAATGGACAACAGGTTTTAAGGGATGAGCTCTGAGTTTTGACAAATCCAGACTAGAATCCAGATCTTCATCTAGTTCACCAACAACACTTCTGCAATGACCAAAGGGAAACCATACAAGTTTTAGGGCACATACATAGAAGAAATAGGTCACGGGTAGAGTGCCATAATAAGAAATCTATATGATTCACAAATTTAAATGTGATGGAATAAGGGACATACATGTTGTCACCCCTAATGATGTACAAACCAAGAACAAGTTGTTGTACACCTTCCTGTCATTAGAAACATGAATGAGACTGACATCAGGACGATTAAGAAAAATTAAGCAAGGCTAAATTCATGACTTGCAAGAAAAAAATCTGCAGCTAATACAAAAGGCTTATATTGAGCAAAGACTCGAAGTCACAGTTATGGTGGGGAGAGAAGGTACAGCAAAATTAACAATCACACAAATTTGCCATATAAATGAGGTACCGATTTGAGTAAGAGAAAATATATAACTCTAGATAGTAAATGTGCAAGATAAACTTATACAGCCATAAGCCAGTAAAGCTATTGGTAGCAAATCCTTAAAACAAAAGAAAGTAAACAGCTCTAACCTCCAAGACAAAAAGTCCATGGTTTTAAAGTTACTTGTCTCTATCTATAAAGAAAAGGCAATGAATTTCCACATCATAAAAAGACATGGCCAAAAAGTCTTTGAATTTTTTTTTTTTTTTTTAATCACAAAAAATAAAAAAAATTAACTATGGTAGAGAAATTGTGAAGAGAAGCATGACTTAAACTCAAATAATACCCCCATGGTCATTAAAATAGCATTGACAGTCACGGATTTAAGGGACAGTTCTGTTTTCAAGATTCATTTTAAGACACAAACACAGACAATAACAACAAAAGCAAAGTAACAAAGCAAGCTCATCTAATGCCTCATCTCATCACAAAATATGCTAAACATGTGATATTCTGAATCTAAAAAAAAAAAAAAAAAAAGTAGTTACAAATAATGACTAAAAGACTTGTATCTGAATAGAGTGTCATAATTTTTTCAATATCAGGCAGATCAGAACTGCAGTACTTGTTTTCATAGCAGACAAGCCCCAAGATAGTTTGTGAAACTTGATTGGTTTTGATGAATTTCAATTTCAGCAGATATATCATGACAAAGAATTGATAATTCCTAGTATAGCAATCTACAGTTCAAAGGCAGATACAAATATTATTAATAGAAGTCGTGGCTCATTAATCTTTAAAGGGATTTTTCTGCATAAATTCATCCATACCTTCGTAGAATAAACTCGTTCATGGGACTCATCAAGAATTATATTTGTAGCCTGGTCAAAACCTTTCAGGACTCCCTGAACAAAAAAGCATTGTAATGAGATGTTAGAGCAATGATACCCATTACCACACTACAAGAGCTAATTTTGGACATATACTAAAACTTACCACTATATTTCGTCCATCATTCGTAATGACTGAAATTGTCTCTGCCAACAACCAAAAGACTCAGTAAAAGGAAGCAACTACTAGCATGGTTCAAAGCATATTTCAGGGAAATACAATTTGATGCAGAATCAGTTTCAGATGTTCCACTAATTTAAATGGTTTTTGGTAATAAGCGCAGCAAATAACACAACTATTTATAGAATACAAATCCACCATTCCCCATTAAACCCCGACTAGCGAGGGTAGGGGTGAAGGCAATCCTTATATGCAGCCTTACCTTTGTATATCTGCAAAGAAGCCGTTTCCTGGATTTGAACCCGTGACCTTTCGGTCACAAAGGAGCAGTTTTATGACTGCTGCTCCAGACTCACCCTCTTTTATAGAATGCAAAACATAGACAAAAAACATAAATATGTTACAGATGGCTTACGATCCACAAGAGACTCGAGACCGGGCCCAGTTGACATCTTGGGGGAGTAAGGTACTTTTTCAGTTTGCTATTGCACCTATCCTCACACCTTTAGAAGCTTCAATATCAAAACATTAATTAAAACAAAGCAAATGTACATTGAAAACAAGCTAAATTCAGAATAAAGCAGAAATATGATGTCAGAACTCACAAATCAATCAAGCAATAACTTCAGTTGTAGGTTTAACAGCTATATACAGCATTACTACCTCTTGAAAGCATTAGAATAATTGATAATAAGGGTTTTAAATAAACAATAAGAACACTCATCTCATAATCGTTCTTGAAAGATTAATGACATTTCATATTTAGTACACTAGTCTGAAAAATTCCTGTCAAAACGATAAATGCCCCACCTTTCCTATCTGACATAGACAAAAAAAAAAAAAAAACCTTATTAATCCAGAAATCACGAATAGAATCAATGTTGGATAAAATGAAAAAAAAAAAATCTCAGTAAATCATATCCCACCTAAAACCTAATCCAGAAACATAATCAAGAGGGTACCACCGCAAAAAGTACTGCTATAAGTCCGTTAATCAAAACCTAAGTAGTAAACGGTAGTGTTTTAGGGCCAGAAATCACATCGTTTACACAAAAATAAATTAAAATAACCTTCTAAAGAAATGTTGAGAGGGAAAGATAAGATTAAGGTGAATCACCTGATGAAGAAGATACGCGTGAAGTTTAGCAGCAAGTAGAGGCCAGGGGAAGGTTTTGGGTTTTGCGTTTTGCGTCATGGGGCTTTTGAATGAAATGTAGATAGAAGTTTACGATTTTTTATTTTTATTCTTATTTTCTACAATCTGTTTTTGTTTTTTAATTATAAGATTAGTAAAGTTTATGCCGTATCCAGATCATTTTTAATTATAAATAATTTAATAATGGAAATATAATTTTTTATTTTGTATAAGATAATTTGTTTTGTATAACACACATAAAATATGTAAAAAAAAACTCTTTTCTTTAATGAATTTTGCTCACTTTTTTTTTTATGTGTTGTGATGAGAAATAATATCTCCTTTTATAATAATAATGGAACTAAGGTTTAGATGTATGAACTCGTTAAAAGTATCTCAACCCTTATATAGAGGCGATTTAATTTTGGGTTTTATAATTATGAGAATTTGAATTTTCCTACACACCCTTCAATTTCTGAGCCAACGTGGATCCTACTCATAATTTTTTCTAACATACAGGTCTCATATATTTTTTTGTCTCTACAACATGAGAATTTGAATTCTCATGTTGAATGAGAAATATAAAACCCTTTAACTTTCACAAGGTGATATCATATCATATGCAAGCAAGCATGCATACGCTAAAATTTTCAAAATTTGCGTGTCGGATACGTGTCCGACACGGACATATTCTGACAAGCTCCGACACGCGGTCAACTCTCCGACATATTCCAACACATTTTTTTGACACGCGGTCAACGCTCGGACACATTTTTTTATCTTAATTTTATTTTATTAACTAAATATAAAAAAATAATTTATAAATTAAGTTTTTTTTTATTATGAAATCTGACATGAAAAATTAACAAAGTAGGAAAAATTATATTTATTATATTTATGTTATAAAATTTAAATATCTGATTGGTTATATGACTTATTATGGACTCTTATATGTATTAAATATAAATTATATTATATATATATTAAAAAATTTATTCAATATTAAAACGTGTCGAAATATGACATTTTTTAGAATTAACGTGTCGGCGTATCGTGTCATATCTCATATCAGTGTCGGTGCATCATAAATCATATGCATATCAATAAACTATAACTTCTGATCACGACAATATATTATGAGACCCAAGAGATTAGTTTATTAAACATAATTACTTGCATTAGGTTATGACCACGAAGGATACAAAGAGCCTCTTTGATGTAACGTATACGTCATGATTGTATAAACTTATACGATACATTATAATATTTTCAGGTGTTTGATACGACGATTCTATAGTATAAGATTTTTTGTGGTCATATTAAAATGATAGATGATATGGGTTTATCATCGATCATTAACATGACCACAAAAAATTTCCTACACACACCATTTTGTGGGGCCCACAGCAAAAAAAAAAATTCAGCATGCAAAACGAATCTCTATAGACATAACACAATCACTTTTCCTACGACATAACTCTCATAAAACCCTTTATTTATATGTTCCTTTTATGTGTGCTGTTAACTACCGTTTATAGCAATATTGGTAGTTGAATTAAGCGAACATTAATTCAAAGTCAACCTCGTCTGATCCAAATATCACTAATGATGCGTTACATTAAGCATTGTTGTGGTAAATAATCTTCTAATTTAACCATAAAATGATAACGCTATCATTCACATATTTAACAAAGATTATGCTATCAAGGTCTTATATTTGATATTATGTCTTTTGATATTTTAATTTAATATATACAGTAGTCATGAACTTTTTTAAAAAATATTGATTTTTTTTTCACAATTTTGTTGTTGTTGGACATACTGATCGATATATTTTTATAGAAATTAATATCATATGACATATTTGAAAGAATTATATAAATTCTTTATCAAATGGTATTTTGGTCAATAATATTTATTTTTATCCTGTGCAGTATTATACAGTGCATTACCAAATGTTGGATAGTATTATTTTATGTAATACATTGTCTTATACAGTGTCATGCCAAATATTGGATAGTATTAAAATTTAATCAATCTTTATACAATTATGTCTTACACTACCAGGGTTTATCCTATATTATGCACCAAACATGCCATAATATTAGAATTTCCATATTCAAGCATCCCAACCATTTACAAGAAAAGAATTTCAACTTATGTTCATGTGAGAGAAATAGTTATTTAACTTATTGAAATCGTTGATAGGCATTTAATTCATCTACTTTAAAGCCGTGAACCTCTCCAAACTTTCTAAAGAGATCCCATTTTTCCTTGTTTACCCTTAATTTTCATATTTTGAACAGCCCAGTATTCGAATACTGCCACTAAAGCCCAATCCTAAATTTTTCATGGTGAATCACTTCATATTGGGTCTAATATATTGGTCCAGGATAATTATCTTTAATTTTGTGTTTCACTTGATGGAGTGTTGAGATATAAGAAATGTAAAGCCTTGTAACAAATGATAAAAAAAGCTATTACATACCTTGGTTGGGTGTGACAACCCTTTAAGCTGATAATAATGATTTGTTATGATGGTGATTCTGATTTTTTATTGAAGATGATCTTAGTTCAGACTGATGATGATCTTAATTTTATAAATTGCTTAATTGGTTGAAAACAGTTGCTGGAGAGTGGTTGGTGAGTCATTGTCCTTAATTGTAGAGCGAATAATATGGAACATAATAATCCAAAGGTGATCACTTAATATTAGAGAATGACTTTGTTTATGAAATTTTTTTCAATTGTTGGGATAGGGGGTGTGATAAATAATGATCACTAGCTCACCCTCCTTGAATTTTGGGGTATAATCTTGAAGAGTATTGTCGTTAGAGAAATCATTATCCTAAAGTGAATTATTATTTGAGAAATCATAATTAATCCCGAAGAGGATTTTTATTAGAGAAATTGTAATCATGAAGATGATTGTTGATCTGGACTTACTACATGCGAAATAGAGGCACAATTGTTGAAGACCCAAAAGGCTCATAAAACCCCTACAACATAGCCACAAAGGCAATCCATCTCGCACCGGAAACATGGATTTTGCATTAGAGTTGGCAAGCAAACCAAACATGGACTTAGCCTAAAAGGAACCAGGCAAGTTGGCCACTACCAGGAACCAATGAAAGGATGGAAGCTCAAGCTTGCCATCCAAGGAATACCCGAGAGAGGTCACCACTCTCCACCAATAAACGTGAACAACATCTTATAAAAGACAAAGAAAAACAAAGGCGCTCAAGCACTATAAATACATAGGCTTATAGCCTAAGTATGATATCTCTCTTTGAATACTTGAACCTTTTTTGAATACTGAACTGATTTGAGTATCATTGCAGGTACCCCAGACTCTTCCAAATTGCCAAAACACGCAAAAGTACTGATCAACCATCTCGCCAAACATTATTCTATCTCGTCAAGTATCCCAACATCTTGGCAATAATACACTCCTTATTCCTTCTCCTCATCAACATCATCTCACTTCAACCATGTGTGATTAGGTCCGGCCCAAGATCAATTGTTATTGGATAAATCTTACTTTTGAAAAAAATTGTTATTGGAGATATCGCAATCCTAATAGTGGCACAGACCAATGACCTCATGCAAACTAGCCAAATCCCTCTCCACTAAACCACTTCCAGTAGCTTAATCTTATAGATATTTAAATGACATTTTAAATATCTCTAAGAAATATATATGATATTTATTAGGCAGTTTTGTATAACCTCCCTTTGAATTTCAGTATTTTTATTAATTTGATGTGCTTGATTATTTTACAATTTGAGGATACTGACACGTCTTTGGATATGTGAATTAATAATTTTTATAAAATTAATTATACATTAGGGGATGACTTAACAACATCACAATTAAATTAATAATTAATTAAGAAATTATAAGATAATTATAATTATGTAGAATAAATTTCCTATATGTTTTTTTATCAACAGACCCGTTCTAAAATCCTCTTCTAAATTATGTATGAAAAATTAGAGTGTACTAGATTCTTCTAATAG
This sequence comes from Gastrolobium villosum, assembly GCA_032173675.1. Taxonomy (NCBI): domain Eukaryota; kingdom Viridiplantae; phylum Streptophyta; class Magnoliopsida; order Fabales; family Fabaceae; genus Gastrolobium; species Gastrolobium villosum. Next base: position 27,135 of record JAVKPL010010650.1, read on the forward strand.
TGAATATCATTTACCCCAAATTTGACTAGCACATTTTTTTCTTTTTGGATTTCATCATTGGTTCATTGATTACCCGACTAGTTTGTCGAGTCGAGTAGGACCACAAGGGCAGCATAACTCTCTCTATTTATCAAGGACTTAAACAAGGGAAGCACAATTAATTCTCTCTCAAATATGGATTATTTTTAATGGTTTTTAAATTTTATCAAGGACTTAAACTTAAGAGTTAAGACCACTGGTTTTAGTATATTTCTTCTAATACAATTATATTCTCCTTCTTTATAAGTGAGAATTAGATGACAAATATGGCCTTAGCCTTACCTTTTTAATGGTTTTTAAATTTACAAAAAATAAAAGCCTGTGTGAAGCCTGTTAGCCTGTTAACAAGTTAAAGAATAAAAATCAATAAGGCTACATAAATTTCCATTGATCCAATAATTTATAAAGAGGAGGCAAACAAAAATAAAATAAATAAATAAATTGACACAAACAAGCAGTGCATAGTGGAAGAATGAATTTTTGTGGGTTTGCTTTTGTAATTCCAAAAATATACATAAATTCAATATATATCCAAATAGCATAATATAGAACAAAATCATTCAAAAAGTTTGTTAAATCAATAAAATGGGGTGAAATAAATTGATGAAATTGTATAAAAAATATAAATAAATATTTATATAGGCCTACCTGCCCCGCTAACCCACCTATATATTGAATCCCAACCTACCTGCCCCGCTAACCCACCTATATATTGAATTTGGCAAAAAAAAAATACGGAAAACTTGTGTAGCCCAGAGAGGTAAAGGGTAATAAATGAAAACCAAAGATCTATAAAAAGTTCAATGACTATTAATTTTTTTTTTTAATTCCAGGGGTTAATTCGTCCAACGACAGGTTCAATTCATTTTGACCTGGGTTTATGCGGGGCAGACTTAAACAAGTTCAGAGTCCCAACCTAACTCACCATATATGATCAGTTAGATTGGCCATCTCAATTAGTTTGACTCGTTTTGCAACGTATAGACTTTACCCCTTATCCGTAATATGACATAGAAGTTTCAAAACATTAACTTGCAAGGAAAAGCTACTTTAGTAGAAAAACAGGCAACTAATTTTCATTGGACCGAAACAAATCTGTTTTGAATTTTGAGAAAATCGATCTTAGTAAACTAAATCATATAAGAAGAAAAGAATAAATGAATACTAGTTATGAGTCTATTTCTCCAGGGAAAAAGTCCTATAAAGTTGTTAAAAGTGATGATAATAACAATATATATTAGGGGTTGGCACAATTCAATTTTTGTTTTCTATGCTAAATCAAACGAATTTAGTGCTTTGATTTCGGATATTGTTTTGATTTTATGGGTTCTGATTTTACTTTTTTACAAACCAATTTCAATTCCAAACTAATTTAGAATCGGTTTTAAAGGAGAAAATAAAATTAAAAATGAAAAACTTGTAATAGTTAAAGAAAAAGAATTGTTTCAGTTCTTTTGGTTCTCAAACAGATTCAAACAAAGTGGTTTGATTCTTGAACTAGTTCTATATAAAGTGGTTTGGTTCTTAAACCAGTTTGAAAAAATATGCTATTTTATGATGTTTAATTCAATTTACAATCTGGTTAATTTTTTTTACACTCCGCTAATATATATTGTGCTTCATTATGGACATCCACAATAGTTATGCATACACAAATAATGGAAAATTTTTCTAGCATAAAAGTGTCTGGAGTGCACAGTCAAACAAGTGATAGGTGATAAATGCTTTTGCATTATTCATCTTAGTGTAATGTCATGGATTTACTAAGACCTATTTTTGTCCCAATTATTTAAAATAAAAAATCAAATAAAATTATGAACACATATTTTTGTCCATGTTTTTCGTTGATAACAAAAAATGATAACAAAAATCATTTAAGAAAATAAATGAATGAAAGAAATCTTGAAGTCCCACATGGGTAAAAGTCATATCCATTCTCTTTTAAGTCCTAAATTGAAGATGTCTTGTCTCCTTTGTTGAATCATGATTTGTTGAGATTTGATATATTTAAATAGGAATAGTCAGTTTCCTAATTCTTAGATAACTATTACATTCTTTTAATTAGCTGTTACATATTTTTAATTAACTGTTATACATTTTTAAAATATAACATTGTATATATAAAGAACTCATCTCTTGAGTCTGATATATAGAAAACTGAGACCTTTTTTACGGGTACTCTTCTTTACGGTCCACATTTTTTTTACCCTACCCCACCCAAATCTATCATATTCCTCTAATTCTCTGTGATGGAAACCCCAAATCTGAACCCTCATCAAACCGAAAATGAGCACCCTGGAAACGAGAACCCTGGACCAACACATCCCCACCCATTATCATACAACAAGACAATTCCTCCTTTCCAGTATCCATTGTTCTTGATGAATCGAATTACCCATTATGGTCCCAACTAATGGATATGCGAATCAGAGCCAGAAACAAACATGGCTATCTCACCGGAGCTACGAAGCAACCCACGCCTGATGATCCTGGTTTCGATGGCTGGGTGACCGAAAACAAAAGGGTCAAGAGCTGGCTCATTGACTCTATGCATCCATCTCTCATGCCTCGTTTCCTGCGTCTGGATACCGCTCAAGAAATCTGGGAAGCCTACAAATGAACCTTCTATGACGGCTCCGATGAGACGTGTCTATTCGAATTGAATCAACGGTCATTTTCCACAAAGCAGAATGGTCATCCTCTTCCCACCTATTATAATGAACTTCTTGCAATTTTCCAAGAAATTGACCACCATATAACATCCCAGGAACAGACCGTAGCTGGAGTCGTTCATCTACACTCTACCATGGCACGCCTCCGTGTTCACATTTTTCTGAGTGGCCTAGATTCTGAATTTGATCATCTCCGAGGAGAAATTTTGCGAAAGGAACCCAAACTGGATCTAGAAAGCTCATATGCTTTTGTCCGTAGGGAATTTAACCAGCGCCAAACGATGGACAATCATCGTCCTTCTGTTGATTCCATGGCCATGCTGACTCACAACACTCCTGGACCGCATAAGCATCGCAAACCCCAGCCTTCTGGTAAACATGACCAATTTTTTGTACTCATTGTGGTACTTCAGGTCATTCTAAGCAACGCTGTTACGAGCTTATTGGCTATCCTGATTGGTGGGATTTCACCAAACAACCGCGCAAGAAGGTTCCTGGACCAGCTCTTCAAACCACTGCGGACCCTTCTCCACCGGTGGCACATGTAACTCAGCAGGGTAATCTTGGTACAATTCATGTTTTATCTGCTTTGTCTAGGAATCATACTTGGGTTATTGATACAGGTGCTTCAGATCATGTGATTAAGGATCCTTCTGATTTAAATAAAATTGGTCCTTGCTCTCAGTCCTTTATATCCACTGCAAATGGTGGTACTTCTCCCATTACTGGTCAAGGTTCCATTACACTATCTAAACACATTACCCTTGAATCTGTTCTAATTGTTCCCTCACTGGAATTTAACCTGTTATCTGTTAGAAAATTTCTTCTTCTTTAAATTGCAGTGTAATTTTTTGGCCTACCTTCTGTGTTTTCCAGGACATCTCAACTCGGATGATAATTGGTTATGGTATTAAACGTGGCACTTTATATTTTCCGGAAGACAACAATGGAGCAGAACCAGCACTGATTCAGGCTTGCACTACTACTGTTGCAGATAAGGCTAGCAACACCATATGGCTTTGGCACTTTCGTTTAGGACATCCCTCCTTTAGTTACCTCAAAAAATTATTTCCCAAATTGTTTTCTGTTTTAAATAAATCTGATTTTCATTGTAGTACTTGTGAAATGGCCAAGAGCCATGGTATTCCTTATTATCCTAGCATGAATAAAAGTTGTATCCCGTTTCAAGTTATCCATTCTGATGTATGGGGTCCTGCTAAAGTACCTTCTTTTTCTCAAGCTTATTATTTTGTTACGTTCATTGATGAGTGCACCTGTATGACTTGGGTTAACTTGTTAAAAACTAAAAGTGCAGTCTTTGATGTATTTAAACGGTTTTATAGCATGGTAGAGACACAATACAAGTCCAAAATTCAAATTCTACAATCTGACAATGGGATGGAATACATGGGAAAATTTTTTTCTTCCTTTTTAAATGAACAGGGCATCAAACATCAAACTTCCTGACATATACACCAAAACAGAATGGTCTTGTTGAGAGAAAAAATAGACATCTTTTGGAGGTTGTTAGGGCCTCTCTCTTTGGTATGAATGTCCCTACAAACTATTGGGGTGAAACTATCCTTTCTGCTGCATACCTTATAAATAGAACTCCCTCTAGTGTGCTCAATTTTAAAGCCCCACAACAGGTACTAGAGTCATATCTTTCCATTCCCCATGTCTCCAACCTTGAGCCTCGAGTTTTGGCTGCACCGCATATGTCCATACTCCGAAACAGCTGCGCACCAAGTTGGAAGCTTGTGCAAAAAGATGTATTTTCATTGGCTACTCAGATATGCAGAAGGGGTATAGATTCTTTGACCCTCAACTCCGCAAAATTCATGTCACATTAGAAGCCTCTTTCCATGAAAGGAAACCGTATTTTTCTGAGACACTCAACAATGCTCCTTCTCAGGGGGAGAATACTCATAAACACATTGGAGAAGAAGCATTTTTTGACATTTCACTACCTGCAACTTTGACAAGTCAGAACATAAGCTCAACAATTATGGCTTCTACAGAAAGCTCCTTGAATGCAGAAATGGATCAAAATGCAGAAGAATCACCATGTTTAACACCTATACCCGAAAATTCATCCGGAGATGATCCTGAATTTGAGGTACTTCCTGAGGTAATTTCTGAACCAAATTTGACTCCATTATCTGATTCCTTGGATATTAATGCCTCAAACTCTCCATAACCAAGTGTTAGATGTTCTCAAAGACCTACAAAAGGTATACCAAAAACACTGTATGAACTAGAACTTAAAGCCAAGACTAAATATCCAATCAACAATTATGTGTCCACCCATAGACTTTCTGATTCATATGCTCTAACTGTAAATCAATTATCTGGTGTGCCTATTCCTAACAATGTACAGGAAGCAATGAACAACCCGAAGTGGACAGAAGCAATGAACACAGAAATGGAGGCCTTACAGAAAAATTCAACATGGGAACTAGTTACATTACCAAAAGGAAAGAAGACCATTGGATGTATATGGGTGTTCACAGTAAAGCTAAGAGCGGATGAAAACATTGATCGGTATAAGGCAAGACTAGTTGCCAAGGGGTTCACACAGAGATATGGAGTTGACTATCAAGAAACATTTGCACCAGTAGCTAAGCTCAACACAATCCGCATCCTGATGTCTGTGGCAGCGAATAGAGAGTGGCCTCTGAAATAATTTGATGTAAAAAATGCCTTCTTGAACGGAGACCAGGAAGAAGAAGTTGATATGGACATGCCGCCTGGAGTTAAGACACAACCGATGAAGAAAAATGAAGTGTGCAGATTAAAAAAGGCATTATACGGGCTCAAGCAATCACCAAGAGCCTGGTTCGGGAGGTTCTCTTTAGCTATGAAGAAGTTTGGATATAGACAAAGCAATGAGGATCATACCTTATTCATAAAACAAAAAGGAGAAAAGGTAACTGTTTTAATTATGTATGTTGATGACATGGTGTTAACCGGAGATGATCCATCCGAAATGGAGTTGCTGGAAAAATATCTAGCTTCTAAATTCGAAATGAAAGACCTTGGCCAACTCAAATACTTCTTAGGAATTGAGATCTCAAGATCAAGTCAAGGTATTTTTCTCTCACAAAGGAAGTACATACTGGATCTGTTATCAGAAACAGGGATGCTTGGTTGTAAACCTGTAGAAACACCAATGGAAATGAATCACATGCTTGGCATTTTTCCTAATCAAATTGCAGCGGACATTGGACGATATCAGAGGTTAGTAGGAAGGTTAATCTATTTATCTCATACAAGGCCTGATATTGCCTATGCTGTCAGTGTTATAAGCAGATTCATGCATGCTCCAAGTGTTGATCATATGGATGCAGTATATCGTATTTTAAGGTATTTAAAAGGGACATTAGGACAAGGACTGTTGTTCTCAAAGAATAATAATTCCACCATTGAAGGGTATACAGATTCGGATTGGGTAGGAGACAAATCTACCAGACAATCCACTTCTGGTTACTTTACCTTTGTAGAAGGCAACCTGGTCACTTGGAAAAGTAAAAAACAAAAAGTTGTAATAAGATCAAGTGCAGAGGCTGAGTTTAGAGGCATGTCATACGGAGTTTGTGAACTTATATGGGTGAAAAGTGTTCTAAAGGACATAGGAATCAGCCATGAGCAACCTATGAAATTACACTGCGACAATAAAGCAGCCATTGAAATTGCACACAATCCAGTCCAACATGATAGAACCAAACATGTTGAAGTGGATAGACATTTTATAAAGGAAAAGCCGGATCAAGGGATAATTAATTTTTCGTTCATCAAATCAGAAAATCAGCTTGCTGACGTTTTGACTAAGGTTGTACCAGTAAGAGTCTTCAAGGAAGCAATTAGCAAGTCGGGAATGATGCACATTTTTGCACCAACTTGAGGGGGAGTGTTGAATCATGATTTGTTGAGATTTGAATGTATTTAAATAGGAATAGTCAGTTTCCTAATTCTTAGATAACTATTACATATTTTTAATTAGCTGTTATATATTTTTAATTAGCTGTTATACATTTTTAAAATATAGCATGGTATATATAAAGAACTCATCTCTTGAGTCTGATATATAGAAAACTGAGACCTTTTTTACGGGTACTCTTCTTTACACTCCTTATGTATTTTAACACCAAGACTTTTTCAAGAGTTAAAAAAAGAAGATACTTGAGCTTAATACTAAGTTTAAAGCTTATATCATATTAAAAAATTTAAGGAGAATTGGGGTGGCTATCCACGAGTTGATTCCATAGGGGAATGTTGTCACCTTTGAGGTACATTTACTTAAATTTTCTTTTCAATGAATAAATATTTTCTTTTATGCACTTATGGTTTTTTATCCTTTTCTTTATTTATTTTATTTTATATGTTAATAAATTGGGAATATTCTTATATTTTTTATATGTTAGAAATTTTAAAGGGATTAATTTATCTATGACAACGTCTTAATCTCATAGTTTTTGCTTATGACAATTTTAGTTGTGACAACTTCATGACCAAACTTATTTAAATTTATCATTTTACCCATAGTCACACATTTAAAAAGTAATTTCAACTAATTGATCAGAGAATCTACAAGCAACATTTGCTTTAGCTCGTGTATATAAAGATCAAATTGCTTAAGAAAAGGTAGCACACACTTGGAATTAAACCCATGAGAATCATCATTGCCCCAAGACCCCCACCACCACACCAATCACCAACAAAAGCATTCCCTACACTTCCCACAACCAACCTATTAAGCATTTACCGACCCTGAGATGCAAATCTGACGTGAGAAAGGACTTTGTTATAAACGTGATGACTTTTTTAGCCAGGTCATAAATGCAAAAATTGCCTTACAATGTTGGATAGGAAGAAAAGAGAAATAGATCATATGAATAACTTAGAGGAAGAAATTTGAATTAATTTTTGTATATATTTATTGTAGGTGAAATTGGATATGCAGAAGCATTTAGACCATTGTGGTTTCAGATGCAACAGATCATCATCATCTTTATTTACTTCTTGACATACTGATCTACGTAGAACCACATCATGTATGATTCCCCTTCACAAATCGACCTCCTCTGCGTCACAAAACGAACTCACAGACTGATCTTCTCTGCGTCACAACACGGTTAGACCTCACGTGTTTCTAGTAAATCTTCCAAACTATCCTCAAGGGGGAAGGGAAAGTGTGTGAGCACTTTTTAAGATCTGAGCTTACCTCTTCTGCTCAATGACCTAGAGGCTGATGACTTAAGTGGTAGTATTTATATAGGTACCAAGAAACCCTGGCCCTAAGCTCTTTTGGGCTCTAGGCTTCTTGGGCACTTCTCATACTCTTAGCCCATTTGGGCTTAAGTAAAATAGGACAAACCTAACACTTTCACATTTGCTCTTTTGGATACAAACTTGAGTCCAAAACCCAAGACAATATAACCCACAAGTCATCATTAACTGAAAACCACCTCATCCCTTGTCTTAAGCTAGCTTGGGGATCTACCATATGTTATTAATCAAGGCTTCTGATAATAAACGAACGATTATCTAATTCGGTGTTACTCCACTAAATTCCCGAACTTGAACTCCAAAATTAATAACACATTTATAATATGAATATGCATTGCCCCTATGTAGAATGTCAATAATTGATTGATTAGTTTTCTGTTACTCAATCAATTATTTATTCCCTTGACCATGATAATTTCTCTAATGGATTGCGTGCATTGGCCACTCCAGTGTCTTCAATATCCAAGTACCGAAACATATCAAGGGGATATATCCTACAAATTCCATGTTGTTTGTCTCATAAATACCGATAATCAAATAACTTTACTCCTAAAATACTAAGTTATTGACCGTCAAAAGATCGGACTTCACCCGTTGATAAATCAAAGAATGAAAACTATTAAATTACCTATTTATAATAAACTCAGGATTAAGAGCAATTACATAACTATAGTTAACTGAGATTTGATACCTTATGATAAAAAAAAAACCTCAATCGAATATATCATTAATTCTTTCAATGTGAATATTAATTCACACCAATATTTTACAATGACTCAAACAAAATCATTTCATAAAATATTGCAGCCTAAACTTGGAGCTTATTGAGATTGTTATCTCGCCCCTCTTTGGGGACATCATTTCAGGTGCCCAGATTCCCGGTGAGTCCTCACTAGGCAGGGACGCAACCCGTGGTTGAGGCATTGGGACGTATCAGTTTTTGAGTAGCTGTAGGCTACTAACCTTTTGGAGTGCATTTATGTTATTTAGTATTTCCGCATTTGATGGATCATGATGTTGGATCCTTTACTTTGTGTATGGCCTGTATATGTCTTGTACATGTCCTTCAGTTTGATACATGTACATTTATGTATTCAGCCATGTTGATATGACTATGTAGTATTCAGTTATGTTTACGTGTTGGATTGCATGCTGTTAGATTAGTGGCACGGAGCCATGTTATCCATGCGCCCATGGATGGGTATATGACTTTATTTTGATTTCTGAACTTCTGAAATGATATCTGGTATAAATTGTTTATCAGGAACTCTTGTGAGTGGGATTAGGAAATCCCCAGTTGTCCGATTTACAGAGGTTACTCTGCCCGATTTTCGTCTTCGCCGAATAAGAATTAAACTAGAAAAAGAAAAAGTTAGCTCGTATTTTCGCAAGTCTTCCGCTGTTTCTATTTGTATCATATGCATGTTAATTGAACCTGCTCGAGACGGGAATGTTACAATATCCTTCCCTTATCAATTGTTTGGTGAACTAACATGATATAATAAGCTTATCCTATTGGCTCATTTTATCCTGTCTGCAGTAGAATAAGCAATTCGAAGAAAGGACTCGAGTTAGGAACAGACATGATATATCGAAAATGTCGCATCTCTCTAATCTCAAATATAGCCCTATGCGCTTCTCCTACAAATATTGTTGGCACATGAGGGTCAACCATGGCCATTGACCAATCGCCATCACTGTTGTTGTCGGTCATCAGCCATCTTTACCACCCACTATCGCCACCATCAGCCATCTACCAACCAACAACCATTAGTATGAGCTATTAGTCACCACCATTATCACTAGCTACAACCACACCCCACCAATCAACCCCCGGCAATTGTTACCAATCGTTGTTGGCATTGGCCATTCGCACCTACCACCATTGTTGTCATCACTATTGGCCATCGCCACCACCACCAACTAGGCACCACCTCGGGCTACTACCACCCTTAACCACCAAGCACCAACCATCAACGCAACACTATCATCAGTTGGTCACCACTATTGCCATCGGTTAGCGCCGCCACTGCCATCACACCAACCACCACCATCATCGTCGTCGTCACCACTAGCCATCGCTCAGTCAGCCAACCCGATTGTCATCGACTATTACTGATGCCATCACCACCACCAATTGCCACCAGCTCCCACTACCACCACCACTAATTCAATTGGCCACTCACTGCACTAATTGCTATCACCATCAATCATTTCACTAGCCACCGACCATAAATATTAACAATCAATTTAAAACTTAATTTTTAAAAATTTATTTGGTGAGGGTATAATATTTTATTTTAGAAAATTTTATTTGGTGACGATATACTTTAAAATAAGAACTAATGTGTGAAGAAGGAAAAAAAGTAGTCTGAAAATTAATTTTGAAAAATCATATGAAATTATGTTAAAAATGATATTTTTGTCTATTCATATCACTAGAGCCGGCAAAATGGGCTTGGCTCGGCGGGCCAACCCGCCCCACAAGCTAAACAGGGCAGGGCGGGTTGAGTTTTTCAACTCATCTCAAAAGCGGGACGGGGCGGGACGAGCTAGTTTTTTGGCGGGCCGAAGCGGGTCAGTGTAAAATAGGCTCGGGCTGGCAGGCTAACCCGCCCAGCCCGCCAAATGGGACGGGGTGGGGCTGGTCGAGTTTTTCAGCCCACTTTCAAAAATGGGACGGGCCGCTCACTTTCCCACCTCTAGATATCACATATTGAGATTATATGATTCACCTCAAACAGAGAATAATATATGAACTTATCATGTGCATATCATATCCTACTTTTGTTGAACTCTCTTATCTTATTTATCTTTATCCTCTTTTATCCACCAAATGAGGCCTACAAATTTTGGTGCACTAATAATTTTACCCGATGTAATCATATTAATTGAGTAATTAATTAATCAAAGGGAAAAATGTTTATCATTTTAATTGACACAACTTATATCCTTTGACTTTCACAAAGAGGTGAGACCCACACCTTTATTTTTTTGTCAATTCTCTCTCCTCCTTTATCTATCTCTTTCTCTCTCTTAAAATGACACAACCTTACATCCATTTAAATAACACACACTTTACCCTTAATCAAAAGAAATTTAAAATATGTATTTTTGTTTAGGGGATAAGATATTATAACAATCAATTAGTGTTATTACCAATCAATTTCAATGTTAGATCGATTATGTTGATCCAATGATTATATTTATTTTCATAGTTATTATTCCTCATATTTAATACTTTATAATTATTTTATATGATGATGATTTCCATATTTATTACAAATACACAATTTGCAGGCTTTTTGACCACTGTAGCCCTTTATTAATAATTATTTACCGAATTGCCCTCGCTTATATACTATTACGAAAATTTAACCCTCCAGAAAAACATAACACCAATTTGCCCTTGTTTGACCGTTGCCCACGCAATCTACCCGGGTACCCCCATCCGTACCCGGGTATTTTTCAAAAAAATCAACACTACCCGGGTATGTAAAGGGGGTACCCGGGTATTGTTCTTCATTCTGCAGATTTTTTGAATTATTTACCCGGGTAGGCATGGGGGTACCCGGGTAGATTGCGGCCAGAAACCCTAATATCCAGGGTTTCGGCCATTTTTGTGAATTTTATCTTTTTTTTCCCCAAATCTCTCTCCCTCTCTCACTCTCTCCCTTCACATCACACATATATTTCAGGTCATCATCTCTAATAGCTTAGTCGTGGTAGGACATTGGCATTACACCTCCACATTCCCATTTTGTGTTAAAAAATCCGAACCAATATCAAAACCCAAATCCTAGACCCAAATTTTCGTGTGAAAGATGAGTTCAAGTCCTAACATGGTTCCTATAGTTATTTACTACAATGGGAGGCATTTTGAAGGTCCGTACGGTGTCCGATTTGAAGGAAAAACAAAAACGATGAAAATCAAAGTGGGCACTACATGCAATGAACTGAAGGAGAGAATTCTCCAAAAAAATGGGGTCAGAAGGCATCCATTCCATCCACCGCATGATAGCCAGGTTAGAGACTGTAGTGGATAAGGACACAATATATTACATTGGTAATGATATCAATGATGATGAAGATGTGGAGTTCATCACAGATGCGTATGTTGGGTGGAAAGTATTAAAAATGATTGAGATATATGTGGAAGTTGATGCTGGTCAGTCTTCATCATTACCGGTGCATACAACTACTGCGCACTGTGTTGGTGAAGAAGATACAATTGTACGATCTTCTGCACCTGCTCAGGTATTGGATGCGGATTATGTGGACAGCGAAGATGAGGGAGAATCTGAAAGTGCTATTCCACAAGGTGATTCATCAGACACTGACATGGACGAAAATTTTGACGCTGACACAAGTGTTGTAAGGCTGGGTACCCCAGCCATGTCACCACTTCATGTTGACCCTGTCAGTTCATCACTTCATGTTGACCCTATCAGTAGTGGTACGTTATTAATTTAGTCATTTTCTTTAAAAAATGAAACATTTTCGGTGCTATTGATTCAGACAATAATGATGAAACTTTAGATGCAGGGACTGCGGTAGAGCCATTTTGGATTGAAAGCCAACATTATTCATTCATTAATTGGGCGCACCCAAATGACGAGTTGGAGATACTGTATGGGGATGATGACTTGCAAGGAGGTTGGAAGTTAGGCGATCCGTTATTTGTGCATCAAGAATTTGGCTCCAAACCTAAAATGCAACATGCTATGAAGATACATTGTATGAAGGGGCGCAGGACAGCCATAGTTGAAAAAAAGTGACGAGTCAAGATTTGTTATGAAATGTAGAAACCATGTTGACGGTTGTCCGTGGTATATGAGGGCAATCAAGCCCAAGAAGGGAGCTAATTGGGTGGTCTGTAAATGGGGTCAAGATCACACATGTCTGAATCAGGGCCTATCACAGGATCATAGACAGTTGGACTCAGATGTTATTTGTGCGGCTATTATGAGTACGTATTTATTCTACCGTGTACTTAACGAAGCTTCTTACTGAGAATATGGTAAAGTTGTGTTTTCTTTTATACAGATATGTTAAAGGAAGATCCAGCTACAAAACCAGTTCTGATACAAGAGAGGATACAAGGAATATATGGCTACAACATAACGTACAGGAAGGCTTGGAAGGCAAAAATGAAGGCCATTGTTAAGTTGTTTGGTGACCGGGAGAAATCCTATGGATTCTTGCCCAATTGGCTGACGTATATGACGCAGGTGAATGTAGGTTCTGTGTTCAAGCTTGATACAAATCCTTGTTTTGACGAACGTCGGGTTTATACAGATAGGGCTATATTTTATAGGGTTTTTTTGGACATTTCACCAATGCATTGAAGCATTCAAATACTGCAAGCCTATAATTCAAATTGATGGCACTCATCTATATGGGAAGTACAGAGGAACACTCTTGATTGCAACATCACAGGATGGAGATGGATATCTGCTCCCTATTGCTTTTGCTGTTGTTCCTCCATGTGAGAAGTTGGAAGATTGGTCTTGGTTTCTGAGCCTTTTATGTTTTCATGTCACAAATAGGAATGGTATTTGTCTAATATCCGATCGTCATCGAAGCATCATAAGGGCGGTCAAAGATCACGCTGGTTGGCAGCCTCCATATGCTTATCATATTTTTTGTCTACGTCACATTGGAAGCAACTTCAATACCAGGTTTAGGAATGTGGAATTGAAGAAAACGTTGATGAAAGGAATTCATCGACAACAATCCAGAAGTTGCGCCATGGTTGGATGCGATACCAAAAGAGCAATGATGCAGGTCGTATGATGAGGCAGGACGTAGGTTTGGTCATATGACAACCAACCTATCCGAGTGTGTGAATAAGGTGCTTCGTGGAGCACGTAATCTGCCGATAACTGCATTGGTCAAGATGACACTCAGTAGATTCGTTGAGTATTTCGTCAAGAGATGTGAAGCGATTGAAAAAGATATCTCACAAGGTTGGATAATTTCAAAGAAGGTTGAGGCAGCTTTGCAAAAAAATGATGAATTGGCTGACACTTATCGTGTGAGGATATATGATAGTGAGCTGTTACTGTTTGAGGTTGGGGATGCATACAATCAATCTACACACGAGTTAGGTGACACCATGAGAGTGGACTTAATCAATCGTAAATGTCAGTGTGGTAGGTTTACAGCACGGAGGTATCCCTGCAGCCATGTATTAGCAGTTTGCAAAGCAGCTCGGTTGAATCATTATGATTATGTGGATCCTGTTTTCAAAATTCCAACCATTGCTAAAGTATATGCTGCACACTGGTATCCTATTGGCAATGAACTGTTGATTCCATTTGTTGTTGGGCCTACCGTGATTCCGGATGTAAGGTTTATACGCGCAAAGGGAAGACCAAAGTCTTCAAGGATTCAGAATGAGATGGATTGGGTTGAGTCTCAACCCTCAGGCAGTCAGAGCCGATGTAAGCATTGCAAGCAAGTTGGACATAACATTCGTACATGTCCATCGAGGCTAAGACAAGCATGATGACACGTTTTGTAATGACTATGCATTTATGTTGTGTAATGTTGAGGACATCCACTTGTATTGTTGTGTAATGTTTATGATTTCCTAAACCTTTTGTGTAATTTATCTCTTTTGTTGCATTTGTGTACGTTTGACACTATTATGTGTACCATTTGGTTATTGTATTAAACGATCCCACGAACATTTACCGTATGTCATTACCCCCAGGTTGAGTCAGGTGAGGTTATGGTAGTAGACATCAGTACGAGTTACCCGGGTAGACCAGTTGCTTTTGCAACATCAGCAGCTTTTCCACCTTTTTTTTGATAAATTTGGTGGTTGATGGGTAATAATATGATACAATATGACTTGTTGATAACAGAATTGGGCACATAATGTAAGCGGATAGGTAGATGTGCGCGGTTACAAATAGACATATAACTTGGTACACATAACACCAAAATTCAAGTCACATAACATTAAAATTCATAACAATATTACAAACATTAAAATTCAAGTCACAATATTACATCATAACATAACATCAAACACAAAATACATCCAGCATAATGTACCCCACCCATTTCACCCTAAACCCTACAACCTAATCTGATTGCGTATCCTGCTCATCCTCATGATCATCATCCTCACCAGCACCATCAGCCTCATCACCAGTATGTTGACCCCATGCTGATCCACCCTCCAAGCGTGTGACCCTGTTTTCCCATGTTGTTCGCCACTTGCTTGTGCTCTGTCTGTAGCCCCTAAACTCATTGGTCAATGAGTCCTGACCACATGTCAGGCGATACATGGAGGACATCACATGATCAAGTGTCCATCCTCCCTCGGGAACTGTCCATCCACCCTCAAGTGGTGGTGGAGCTGGTGGTCGCCGGGTGCGGCTGCGACGTGCAGGAGTGGGATCAACAACAGCAGCAACATCATCTGAGTCCTCATCATCAAGTCCTGCATCAACATGCAAAAAAACAAACATTCAAATTACCAAATACGTCAACATTAACCCTACTGCTACCAAAATACATTTACCTGCATCCTCCATCTGAGCATCGTACTGAAGGGGGACCTCTGGTGCTTCAGGTGCCTTCCTCCAATACCAGACACCTGCTGGGCTCTGCATAATCCCTCATTGCTTCAAGAGGCGCTCCCCAAAGATGGCATTCCAGCCTCTGGCTGTCTTCATGGTCTCGGTTGCCATAGGAACACCAAATCTGTGCAAAATCTTCTGCACCAAGAATGCAAAAGGAAACTCAGCCTTCTTTGACTTCGTCGCCTTCCACATCAAAATGCATATGTAGTGCCTCCAGTTGACTTCAATCTGGTGAAGAAGGACCCACAAGATCACAAAGTCACCTTCCAGTACCTTCGAGTGATTGTGAGGGCGCTGGAAAATAATGTGTGTCACCACATAATGAAGTATGCGGGCAGACACGGACAAATTGCTCACAAGATAATGAGCAAATTGCCCGGCCTCTGCATCTGCTCTCCTGGTCTCAGCCACAACAGCCTCCCGATTATAACCACTAAATATATGATGGCTGTCTCCATCATATAGTGCTGACCCCGTCACACTATCGAAGTCAAACCCCAGCAACTCTGTCCAGATAGGTGCTGTAACAATTATATCAATCCCGCAGACATGAGAAGTCAACTCACCATGCACATACCCCAAGTTATGGTAGAATGCTCTAACCATGACCTCCGAGTACTCACACCTCATCTCTGCAAGAACCAGCAAAGTGGGACTATGTCGAACCGCTCTAAATTAAAGAACGCCGAATCCAATGATTTCGGCTCACAAATTTTGCGGCTCATGAAAAACTTGACAAACCTCTCGTGTGCAACGGGGTCATCCTCAAATAAATATCCGAACGGAAGGCCCGGAGTCTGATGGACAGCAGCCTGAGGGTGAGAGGAGGAAGATCCATCATGTCGGCGCTTGCTCCTCCCTTCGGTATCCACCGCTCTCTTCTTCGCGTGGCATCTCTCCTCCATGCAGTCACACTGTAAAACAAAATCAAAATCCAGATTCAGAGAAACAACATAAAGGGTTAGGGTTAGGGTTTTTTATTGGCAAAAAAAAAAAATGTTATTTGAAAACGAAAATTCACAATACGCAAAGAAATAAATTTAAATTCAAACATGATTACATCAAAGTCAGAATAAATTTCATGATGAATCACAAATTCAAACGAAAAAAAAATTATTGAAAAACAATCGGTACAAAGAACCCTTACCACGCACCAAGGATGATGACAAAGTCTTGTGATGATCGATCAAACGTGCTCACAGAATCTCCCAAAACACACTCCAGAAGCTCTCTATTCGGGTACCCCTTGTGGGTTTCCCAAATGAGGGCTGCTGGCCTTTTAAAAAACCCTATTCGCGAAATCTACCCGGTACCCCCATGCCTACCCGGGTAAATAATTCAAAAAATCTACAGAATGAAGAACAATACCCGGGTATCCCCTTACATACCCGGGTAGTGTTGATTTTTTTGAAAAATACCCGGGTACGGATGGGGCTACCTGGGTAGATTGCGTGGTCAGTGGTCAATGGTCAAACAAGGAACAAATTGATGTTATATTTTTCTGGAGGGTTAAATTTTCGTAATAATTTATAAGCGAGGGCAATTCGATAAATAATTATTAATAAAGGGCCGGAGTGTTAAAAAGCCCAATTTGCAAGCATGAAATCTTTAATACAAACCGCTTGTGTTATATTATGGCGGGGTTCATCTTCCAGAGCTGAACTCAACACATACAATTCTTCTTTGATTCTAAATTTCTCTGTCTCTCTCTCTTGATTTCTCTCTTTGTCTCTTGATTTCTCTCTCAGTTGCAGCTGCACCATGAAATCTACCAGAGAGAAAGATGACGATCGATGCATCACTTGGCATATGCACACCCTCCATCGCCGTCTTCTTCATGCCTTAGACCTTGGCACCAGGTATCATTTTAATTTGTTATTTGCTCGCTTATTCTTCTCTTTTTCGATGATGGGTTGTTCTTAGAAATTTCTATAAGCTATAATAGTAATCAAATGCCACAATCGAATTGAAAGCACAGCAGAATGTCCGATAATGTATTATTTTTTTTAAAAAAGAAGAGAGAGGAAAAAAAGAAACCTAAAAAGGGAAAAAAAGAAACCTAAACTGAGGGTGGATGCCATGAAGCTTGCCATGTATGGAAGGGCT
>JAVKPL010010651.1:0-45438 GCA_032173675.1 Gastrolobium villosum
AAAATTATTCCATATACTTTAATGAGTGCATAAGAGATAATTTTATAGATATTAAACCCAATAATAAATTAGATTATCTATTTTACTTTGGTTTTCTTATGCTACAAGTATATAGAAACTTCATTCCACCTGGAAAGTGTATATAAGACATTTCTTTATCTCTACAACATTATGTTTATGTACACGAATACAATAAGGGCCTATTTGGTGTAATGTATAAGATTTGATAATATAAGCTTATATTATACATTATGACATTTTCAGTTATTTGGTGTGACCATCATATAGTATAAGCTTATATAGCTGAATCTTAATACTTCAAAATGATGTATAACTTAATAAGGCCGAAGGGGGTAGGATTAGGCCTGATAAGAGGTTAATGTATTAATATTGCTTACAAGTACAATTCTTAAGAACTAATATATCATTTCAATATTAATATATTAAAATACTTTTTTAATATATTAATTTTTAAAATATTGGAGGATATTATTTTAAATAATACCATACTAAACGCTGATAGTATTAAAATTTAATCAAGTCTTATACTATCACGCCTTATCCAATACTATGCCCCAAATATGTCCTAATTGTATAAATACAACCACGTAATATATCTGTCTAATGTGTTTGGTTTTTTACTAGTTTGTTCACCAATATGCAAATATCATAGAAATTTTTTTAACTTGCCGTTTTGTCTCATCCGGTCTTCAACACCACTGAGCCGTTCTCGTATGCATTGATTCTCTAGTTCTTTTTTTTGTTTTTGTTTTGTTTTTCCAGTTTTGGCTCTACTACTTGATCTTGTACCACGAAATTATATGGACGATAATATTCATTATTGTTGTTACTGTCGCCGTTGTAAATTCGTAATAGTGCAGCACTTTTTCTTGGTAGGTGGGGCTCTAAAAACTAACTCCTAGGTAGCAACATGGTGCTTGATACATGTATGTATGCACATACATGTATCAGTAGCAGATATATGTGTCATTTCTTTTTTCTTGTTCCCATGGACACCCTCACCCATTTAAGGACAATCATTTGAACGAGACTAATCTTAAAAAGTAGAAATTTAGATCCTCTCATTTAAATATAGTCATGTGGTCATATTATTTGATCACAATCATTTATTTAAAAATTATATAATTTTTTTCTCTTATCTCATGATCAATAAGTGATTGTTAATAACCATGATAACCCCTTATCTGTTATCCAAATCCAAAACGTGAGGTTTTTGAATCAATTAACTGTGCAAAATGCTTCCTGTAGGGGTTAGCAGCTATAACCTATAAGCCTAATAACAATTAATACTACTGCCGAACATGGCCACTTGGATAGCAACTTAAATATGCAACTTGCAAAGCAGATTATATGTATATGTTTCCAGAAAGAGTTCTTCCGTCATCAATGGGATTCATTTGTGGACGTGGTAAACATATTAACGCGTTGTTATGCGTTAGCGGTAGAGACAACCTTGCAATCATATTTTCGAACCTTATCAAATGAACCTTTTCCAATTAAAATAAAAAATAAAAAAAAATAAAAATTGATGCTTCATCTTCCCTTGATGAAGGGTTTCTGATTAGGTTGAGCATCCTCATTAATGTCAATATGTCATTGTCATCATGAATAATTAATTATAGAAGTCGACCATGGGTATAGCCTCTAGCAGTTTCCCGGGGAATTAATTACAATTAACGGGCCGAGCCGAGCTTTAGTCTTAAAAGGCTAAATCTGTGTTTAAATGTGTCAGTCTGACCAAGCATGTTACCTGTTATAAATATAACTATTGGCCTGTAGCCTGATTTATTTACAAAAAATAAAAGCCTTGTTTAGCTTATTAAAAAAAAAATTAAGATAACAAAAGTTTATCCAAACATAATATACAATCAACAACATTAGTAATTCCATAAATATTTATAAATTCAATTTATATCCAAACAACATAATATAGAACAAAATCATTCAAAAAATTTGTTTAACCAATAAAATGGGGTGAAATGGATTGAGAAGAAAGAGAGGGTTATTACAAGTAGTATAAAAAATTAAAATATAAATAAAAAATAATATACTAGGCCAGCCTGGGAGGCTTTTTGGCCGAGTTTTTGAATTGGAGCCTGAAGCCTTTTTATTAAACGAGCTTTTATATAAATACAAAGACTAGTACCAACAACCAATTTTAGACATGTAAGCTCAGGCTTTCACGAGGCAAGCCAACGGTCTCTGGTTTGTTTAGCACCTCTACTTAGAATGCTGTCTTGATTTTATGAGTGTATTATTTAAAATAAAAATTATGAAATGCCAATGATGTAAAAAGATAAAGTCATTTTGAGTTATGATCATCCTGTGAAGAATCTAAGAATATACTCTTCATATGTAAATAACAAGCTAATTACAAAAGAAATAATGACATTTTCTTTTGTAGCTATTTTTAGTTGTATGGTGCTAGCTTTACAGCAGAGGAGTACATTTTTTTTCATGTGTATATATGGATTTTGATATTTGCATAACATAATTGATCATATACTCTCCATTTTTATACTTTTTTTTGTTTAAGAAAATGAGGGTAGAAAAAGAATGCGTTAAAATATATATATGTATCTTATTGTGTTATTTTTTTGAAAGTAGTATAAAAAAATTGTAAGACAAATGATGTATAAATATCATTAATGTATATATATTAGATTGTGATTTTTCCCAATAGTTAAAAACTAGATTCGAAATGTCAATCACATATGCATTGCAAAACTCTCTTTTTTGTCCTGGGTTATATGATATTTTATAATTAAGAATCTATACGCCACATGCTATTGATACGTGAAAATGGCTAATATACAAAATAAAGTGCTTAATTAACGCGCTGAGTTGAGTCTATTAACACACTACGTACGTGAAAATGTCCAAGTCAAAAATCCTTATCAGAAAATAATAAAATAAACAAGTAAAAGAAGATACGGAATCCACGTAAGCAACTAAACCAATAGGAGTTAGGAACATGTAACAACAATAGTAAGATTTAATTTCTACATGCTCTCTATTCTACCTTTCATTTCCTTATCTTTCACTCCTTTTCCCGAGCTACATTAGAGAGCCCCTAATGGGGTGATGGGGTCTCTCTCCCATATTAGGTACTAATTATTCCTTACTTTTAAAAAAATCTTTGAATGCTTGCATTACGTGGCAATCATTTATTGATCCAATAGTACACGAGTTGTAATGATTAGTCAATAGATTATTGTCGAAGTTTTAGGGGAGGCACGGTTTTTTGTGGAGTAATAATGGAAATTACACCCAAACCTTAACATAAAAAATCACCTCTTTATATATCCTTAAATTTCTAGTGCTCTTTTATAAATTTTATGTAATTATTTCACGGTATGACTTTTTATATTCATAATTATTTTTTATTATATATGGTTATTATAGAAAGGGATATAATACGATTTGGTGGTGTTTGTTAGCTTAATGATTAGACAACAATAGCTACATTAAATTAAGACAAAATTAATTAGACAAATCACATCTCTCTCTTTTCTTTCTTTTTCATTTGTAATTAGAAAAGACAATAAAATAATTTTGGACATGATTTATGATGTTTTAAGGTAGATACAAACAACAATCCGAAATGGAATTAATTAAAAAATAATCAGAGGAGTTGGCCTCTATTTGTCTTTTCTTAATGGTTCCAACTTTCTTCATGTTCGAAATTTAGATAGATATGATGTTTCCCTTACGGTTGTGAACACTACTTTATGAACCAAATGATTAAACAAGGAAATCAATAATCAACTTCACCATGCTTCGCGAAAAAATCAAATATAATGGACCAAGTCTGATTTTTTCTTCTTTTTCTATGAGTTACACAACGACAAATATTTCTCTTTTAATCCATCTTCCTTCTCTCAAATGAAGACCTCAAGCCTGTAAATTACATTTTTTGGGGGTTACAAAACGAGATTCTGTAAATCACTTTACAAAATCAATTAGTTTGTTAACTATCTGATCATACAACGAAAGTGTCCTTATCTAGCTTTGCTGTAATCTCATACGTAACTTCAAGACTTTGGCCATGCTTACATACCCCATTGCTTGTGAATCAATTTTATTTAAAAAAAATATTATTCATTTGTGATCGCCGCCCCCCCCCCCCCCCCCCGCGCTCCTTCTCTCTCCTTACTTGCATCACTATCAATCTACATTGAATATCAACTTTTAATTTTTGGGGGAAGAATATTTTTCATTTCCATCTGAATGGCAGAAGTGAAGCCAGGGAGGGGATAGGAGGAGCGAACGTCCCCCTTAAGGGTGTGTTTGGTACCAGACTTTTTTTAGTTTCCTTGGAAAGCATCATAGGGAGAATAACAATATCATGTTTGGTATAAAAAACATCAAACTTTTCTGGATAATCTTTTTTCCGGAAAACAGTTTGTGTGTGTAATTTTATGTACTATTGGTATAATTGGAATGCTATAGATTAGGTAGAATTTTTTTGTTGCCAGTCAAAGTTAAAAGTGACCCACCAAGGAATAAACCACTTTATCCTTTCATTTGTATGATTATTACCCTTTGGTTTGTACAATTTTTGAACAAATAGTGTCAAGTGGGGTTATTTTGGTAAATAAACTCATAATCCCACTAATATTCCATAATCAACCAAACACAAACTCAGTAAAATTAACTTTATTTTCCTGGAAAAATATGAGTCTACCAAACAGTTTTTTTAATAACATTCCAATAAAATTTATTTCCTACTACATTCCCGTCATAATTGTTTCTCAGACAAAAAAAAAGAATTCCTTTACCAAACGTACCCTAAATTCATCAAACCTTTGTCATGGACTATATTCAGACTTCAAAAAAGGTGGTGTAATATATGTTCGTCACTATTCATCCCTATTTTTTCTCATGTACAAAATTTCTTTTTGCAGACGTCTCCAAATTTGACCATGTTTTGTTTACTATTATGTTACCCCCAACTAATTTAGTGTGAATTTTGAATTCCTTTTCTTCTCTCACAAAATTTTCTGAATTCACCATCTCTTAATGATATATATAGTGCAAGGGAAAACACTTTCTCCACGAGAGTTGTTTTCTCATGTTAGTGATCATTTTGCGTGCAATAATTTTTTTTTTTTGTTAATGGTGGAATCCATTAAAATTATGTGTGTGTATGTTAAATGAGAGATGTAAAGCCCATAGTGTAAATCACCTTCACTTAAGACTTGAGTCTTTATATCCATAACTTTTTGACTTTTTTCCATTTGTTTTATGGCTTTTGCCATGTATCATGGTGTCTGCTTTCAATAAAATGCCTATTTTTTTATGGGATTTGATTTTCTCATATTGCATGAGAATTCAATTCTCATGTTGTGACTCAACTAGTGGTGGGTCTCACATTTATTAAAAAAGAAACAAGAAAAAAAAAGCTTTGCACACAAATCGAAGGGTCACAACATGAGAATTGAGTTTTCATGCAACATGAGAAAATGTTTTCCCTTTTTTTATATTAAGATTCGGGGAAGGTTATATTTTAAAACTTTTCATTTACAAACTATATTATGTCTTACCGATAAGACACTCGTGAGTAAAGTCTTACCATAAGACATAGTGTAGTTTATAAATTTGTAAAAAAACATTTGTCAATATAACTCTCCTTTTAATTAAGATTTAGTGCCTGTATTGAAAATTTTATTTTTAACTTCTCTTCTCCTTTTTAAGTATAAACTTAGGGTTTTATAAGAGTTATGTTGTAGAAAAAGTGATTGTGTAATGTTATAGAGATTCATTTTGCGTGCCTGAATTTTTATTTTTTATTTTTTTTAAAAAGTGTGGGCCCCACAAAATGTTGTGTGTGTAGGAAACTTTGTTGTGTCATGTTAAAGGACAAAACGAAAACCCATAACTTAACCAAACATGTTTTTACAAAAAAAAAAATTATTATAAAGAGAACTTTTTATTTTAATGAATAGAAAAAACAAAAGCTAAAAGTTTCCAAGAGGAGTTCTTTTAAGATATATACTAACTTTATAGAGTTCTAATATTTATTTTCTAATTTTACCCTTATTCTAAATTTGTATTTATCAAATTTACTCTATACCCTAATAATCCATTCTAATAACAAATTATTTTGTATTCCCTCCTTCACAACATTCAAATAATCACCAAACAGATTTTAATTTTATTTTTTAAGTTCTTCTTTTAACTTCAACTTAAAAGTAACTTTTAGCTTAAAAAAATTATATCAATCTTGAGCTTAAACTCACTCGAAATTAACTATGACTATTTATTTCAATCTCACTCCGTTGGATAAGATTTATTATTATTATTATTATTATTATTAGGGCTTGATTTTTGTCATTTTAAATGACATAAGTTATGTCATAAGTTATGTCATTTTATGAGAGAGATAAACACAAGAAATGAAAATCATGGGAGAGAAAGTGTTTGGTTTTTTTTTAATTTAAATTTTAAATAAAAAATATTATTTTGTATCTCTCTCTTAAAATGACATAACTTTATGTCTTTTAAAATGACAAATACTTTTCTATTATTATGATAGTAAAAGTTATATTAATAGTATATAATGTTTAACTCATATATATATAGGTGAGTCATTTATTTTAGGGAAATATGTTTATTATGTTGCATAAGATAAATTGTCTCATGAAATACACAAAATGTGAATGTATGATACCCTTTTTTCCCCTTCTCTCTCTTTACAAAAAAGTTATCTCAAATAACATGAGAAATATATTCCCCTAATTATAAAAATGCTGTGATATTAATGTTATAGTAATAATGCTTGAAAAATATTATGAATAATATTTTTTTCAATAATAATAATAAGGTCTTTGATTTTCTCATGTTATATGAGAATTGAATTCTCATGTTATGACTCGATTGGTGGTAGACCCCACATTTATTAAAAAAAAGAAAAGTTTCGCATTCAACTTGAAGGGTCACAAATATGAAAATTCAATTATCATTGCGACATAATGTTTTCCCTTATAATAAACACATAAAAGTTACTTTTGATTCAAAATGTTTGAAAGTTTTGCGTGGGGATTACACTTATCCCATTCAAATAAGAACAATGCAGGATACGACCAAAATTAGGGGGATACATGAGCCTCCCTACAGGTGGCTACTTTTGTGAAGTCTCCTAAAAAAATATCTGCAAAAGAATTCACTTCCGAAAGTTATTTGTACCTCGCAACACGAGCACTAATGGCGCACATTTGCTACATACTGCCATTACTAAAATAGATGGCGGGATCTGATAAATACCCCGACAAGAACTGACGTAACATTCAGCCATTAGTTCCTCCCTCGTGGTCGTTTGATTAATATAAAGATTAAATATCAATATTTTGAGCCCTTGGAAAAGAAAGATTTTAGCTTTGTTAGCCAAAATTATAACAACTCAATGCACAGACATGTATGTATACACGCTGTGTACTCTGTCATTATGCAGATCCACTAGCTAGCCTCAAATAGCCGCACATAGAAATTTAAAACCTTCCCCTAAATACACTTTGCTTAGGTTCCCACTTTTTTTAATTTCTTAAATGTTTTTTTATATTAAAATAAGCTAAAATTATTACATCTTCTATATACAACCCTAGCAAGTAGTAAGGGGATGTTATATGTATGGGTTGCTGTATGGAAGTTATTTGTAGCTAATACATGCTTTTGAGGATATTATTAGTATTTATTATAGGATTTTATAATTCTCAATTAATATGAGAATTGAAATCTTCTTATATATTCTTCGATTTCCTGCTGATGTGTTTACACATAATTTTTTTTAAATATCAATATTTTTATATCTTCAAAAGAAAGATTTTAGCTTTGTTAAAATTATAAAACTATATCATTGCATCATTGTTATGTTTCTTGCTAGCTGTACTGGACTAAGATCATTGTTCATAACAGTTAATTAATTATGATTCCTTTGTAAAAAGGATTTGAACTTTGAATTAACTTGAGTTCATTGATGTAGGAAAAAAAAAATAATGATCAATATATAGCAAAAGAAATTAAACTTTGAAACAAAGAAATGACTTGAAACGACCACACGAGGAGTACAGAACCAAAACATATGTGGCTGAAATTGAATAGGGAAAGTTGGTGTGAGAAAACCGCGGCAGTTTCCTCCCACCACTCCGACATAAAGTGGTATTTATCAAAAGCAGTTTGACATGGATTTCTATTTTGGAAAATAATTTTTTAATTTTCAGAATAAAGAAAAATTTGTTTAGTAAAATCTGTTTTGTAAAAAATATTTTGAAAATATAATTATTTTTTATTTTTAAAATTAAATTTAGAGAACATGTATGAGTTTTTTTTGTTTTCTGTTTTGATTTTTAACTTTAAAAAAAAAATATAAAAAATAATTATTTCCATAACTATTTTACAAAATAGTTTTGCTTCTCTCTCTCAAATTGATTAATAAATATACCAGCTTTGATAGCCCACAATAACTTCTTTGAAGTTCCGGGGTTCCACCAAAACCACCAATCTTTCTCCATCTCCCACTTTTGTCTGCTAGCGCTTTATTTGTTAGTTAGCAATATTAAACAGTCGTTTGAGTCCAAAAATCCATAAGCCATGCATATAAATTTATGTTTTTAGATAAACACTACTTACTATTCGCAATCTGTTCAACGTTAAATATATATTATGGTAAATAAATGATAAATATATATTTATTATTTAGCTCTTGAAAAAATATGTTTACCCATTAAGTGTTCAGTTAGAGTACTTACAATGAACAATGCTTACCTAACAATTTTACTCCATCTTGAGCTACAATATTAGGTTCCATATTGAGCTACAATATTATTATTAGGTACCGTGCTGTAAAGTAAACAACCTTTTTTCTATTAAAGGCTACGTCGTTTTGCATTTTTTTTTTTTAATTAGATGTAGGTTTGGCCAATTCATTGCGCCTAGATTACCATGTGAGAGTGACCGAGAGTGGTTCTTATTCTAATCCCTGCACCTGCGGCTTCTTCGATTCTATCTAGCTATGTATCAATTCTTTTTAAGGTATTGCCATGTGAGGTAACTATATATATGTATAAAATAATGCTCAACGGGAAACCAAAACCAGGCAAGGGCAAACGCATCAAGGAGTTCTGTTCATTGTTTGGAACATCAAAAATCGTGATTTAGACAAAGTTATGAGTAATAAATTTTTCGAATTGAAACTTTTCAAAACGAAAAACTCACGTTTTTATAATGTCGTAAAGAGAGAGATCAGTTCCTAGCTTGATCAATGATCACGAGCGTAAGAAACCGAGAAGGAGCAGCAAACCCCACGTCCCCACCATTCCACCATATATATATAATGAGTTTTATAAGAGTTATCTTGCGGGAAGAGTGA
The DNA here is from genome assembly GCA_032173675.1 of Gastrolobium villosum. Taxonomy (NCBI): domain Eukaryota; kingdom Viridiplantae; phylum Streptophyta; class Magnoliopsida; order Fabales; family Fabaceae; genus Gastrolobium; species Gastrolobium villosum. The sequence goes on from JAVKPL010010651.1 coordinate 9,389, forward strand.
TTGTGTTATATTATAGAGATTCGTTTTGCGTGCCGTAAATTTTATTTTTTTTTGCTTCAAAAGATGCGGGTCTCATAAAATACTTTGTGTATAGTAAAAGCATTTTTATGGGAAATCATGACCATACAAAAGTGAAAATATATAATATATCTTCACCCTTCCATCATCAAAAAGTCATAAATATAACCTATCAACATAAGCGATCTAACGGTGAGATTCGACTGGTAGTACCCGGTCGGGGTAACACAAACTTGGTTGTTACAATATCCTTAAAGATATATATATATATATATATAATAGTTTTATAAAGTTATATTTAGGAAAATGATTGTGTTATATTATAGAATTTAATTTTGTGTGTCGTAATTTTTTTTTTTTGCTTCAAAAGATGCAGGTCTCATAAAATATTTTGTGTATAGGAAACTTTTTGTGGTCATATTAAATGACGAATGCAACCCCATATATAATATATCTTCACCCTTCCATCGTCAAAAAGTCATGCTCGTGACCTATATAGCACCGATACTGATACGGGACACGCGACACGATACGACACGACACTTCGACACGTTAATTCTAAAAAATATTAGATTTCGACACGTTAGGACACGTTTTGATATTAAATAATATTTTTAATTTATTTAGTGTATATTATATTTAATATTCAATATTTAACAAAAAATGGAACTAAACTTATAGTATACATCAATTTTGCAAAAAAAAATAAGATATCCCAAATACTTATATTAAACTCAATAAAATGGTAATCATAATCCAACGAATTTAATAGTTAGAATTAAAAACTCAACATAACGCAACCTTTGAACTTTTTTTTTGAATTTCTATAACGCGTGTTGGAGTGTCAGAGTGTCAGAAAGTGTCAGACACGACACATCAGAATTTTTGAAATCCTGACCCATCTCCTTTCCTGCTATGATTTACTTCACTGTTTTCCTTTATTTTCCAACGCCTTAGTCACTTGTGCCATTGGTTGTAAGGTAACACCTTTAATCCTTGACAAGGCTCGAGCAAAAATCAAATATTGACACATGCTGATGACTTTAAATAAAAAGTTACCACCGGACTAATAATTAAACTTTTAGTATAGTAAAAATTATTTGACGCCACAAGCTTTGTAATATTAGAGTTTAGGTTAAGAGTTTGATTTCAAAAAACATAAATTCTAATTTAACAAGCTTGATGTAACACATCAATATTGTATTATAAATTATAATATATACTAATAATATGATGATGAAGCTAACATAATTATTATAATTATTTACTGCGTATTTGAATTGGGTTATTTTATATTTGAATAAATTTTTAATTGAAAAGTTCTATTTAGTGCTTCTAGATTCTAGGCACACTTCTAAACTCCCTCGCAACTTTTGCTCTTCACCAGAGTATTTAGCTACTTCATGCAAAAGTACAGGCACTCAACTGTAAAGTCTCAACTATGAACAAAAGATTAATTGTACATTAAAGTGTTTTTTTTCTTTTATTTTTTTTGAGAGCCATTGTTTCGCACTTCTAAGCTTCCGCAATGTCGAGAGGTACAAATCTTATATGGCCATATTATGCGGCGCTATCTAAGTTATTGACTCAGCAAATAATGAAAGGATTTATCATCTATCATTTAACATGACCACAGAAAATTTCCTACACATAACATTTTGTGGAGCCCACAGCAACAAAAAAAGCTCCGGTACGCAAAATGAATTTCTATAACATAACAGAATCACTCTTCCTACAACGTAACTCTTATAAAAACCATAATGAAACCAAATAAGAGAACTTGGTGTATGTTTCTGAAGGTTATTATCGATGACATAGTAACATATCCTTGTAGACAAGCCATGTCTGCCTTTAGTGTTTGTCGTTTTGGTCATAGGATACCTTGCTGATATAAGTTTTTCTGTCTATAGCTAAAGAATCAATGTCAATGGCAGCATACTAATGTTGACAGATGCATTGGATCATGCAGGTTTTATTGCTTTTCACTCTATTGACAATGAATTTACAATTCAAGTGGCCAGCAGACATATGTAGAATATTCATTTTCAAATAACGAGCTTTTATATGTGATAATAACAGTTATAATTAATTGACGTGTTTAATAAGGGCAAGAATTTGGTGCAGTTAAGTTTGTATAATCCAACTTGTTACTCTGTTTCTGAAGGGAAAACTTTAATTTCAACAATTGTGATTTGTGAGTGTATCATTTAGCTCTTTGTGAGTGTATTACTTAGGGTTTTATATTTCTCATGTTAAATGAGAATTAAAATCTCATGTTGTAGAGATAAAAAACACGTGGGACCCATTGTTAGAAAAAATTAGATGTAGGACCTATGTCAACACGGAAATCGAAGGGTGTGTAGAAAAATTTGAATTCTCATGTTAAATGAGAAATATAAAACCCTATTACTTATATCCATTATGGTTCCATTATGTGTCATTTAACTCCCGGAATAACTAAAATACTCTCATAATATAAAAGGGTAATGGTTTTCTAATGTGTTAGGAGATAAATATTATCTCCTAGTGATTCATTTATACAAATGGGACCAACTTTAAGGAGGAGAGAAAAAAAATGTGTGACCCATCTTGAATTTGTGTGTGTAGGAGATAGATTCTACCTTATGTAACATAAGAGTAATAAATCCCAATATAAAATGTCAAAAACACTCATGGCAAACAAGGGATAGGTTATTTTGCCTACTTCCAAATTACCTACTTTTTGTCTACCCTTTTATTACCGTTTGATTACGATCTCATCCAACAGTCAATATTTATTTTATAAAATAAGTTTTTTTCCTTTTCTCTCTCCTAACACACACTTTCTCTCTCCTTAGTTTTCTCTCTCCGTAGGTGGTCAAAAGAGAACAAAAAACACTACCATTGACGACCATCAATTTCGAAACCCCACCTTCTCAAAACCTCAAAATCCCCACCGTCCATAATTCGATTTCCCAAAGATAATATGAATACCTATTTCCCCCTCCCCCAAAGATAATAAGATCTATCAGGAGCATCAAGTGCCATGGACACGCCAACACCCACTGCAGCAGTTGAATAAAGCAGCACCTCACATTTGGTGTCCTAATTCCCAATTCCAATTCTCGATTTACCACAAAAAATTGTCACTAGAAAGAAAGCAGAAGCAGAGTTTCATTTTCGTTAACTCTCTTCCCTGCAGCTTAGCTGTTTATCTCCATTGTTACCACATGATTAAGAACTCCCAAAGATCAAGAATTCTGTTAAGAAAATTTTCATCATAAAACAATTGACGACATCTTGATCTTCCTTATTTAATTCAATTGAAGATCAATCACTATAAACACATACTTTTAAGTAATTATTGTTACCAAAAAATAAAAATCAGACCACAAATGAGGTTTCAAAATTGATGGATTGTATGTGTTTTTTGTTCTTTTTTATCAAAGTATCATAAGGTTTTAAAATTGATTGCTGAGGAAGAGAGAAAGGGTGCGTGAGGAGGAAGAAAGGGGGAAAAGACTTATTCTATAGGGTAAATATAGACAGTTGGATGAGGATCGTAATCGAACGGTAATGAAATGTGTAGACAAAAGTAGACAATTTAGAAGTAGGCAAAATAACATATCCCGGCAAACAAAACACTAAATTAAAGATGAATTGTCAAAAATATCCTTAATTAAAATAAAATCATAATATATTTTATCTTTATCTTATTAAACTTTAGAAAACAGCGGCAGATCATTATTCTTTCAAATTGATGTTTAGATCTTTACATTCCACTTTGACAAATGGTTCCCAATCGACGATCTTTATATGTTATCTTTATCTTAATCTTCTCCGACAATTTTTATTTAGCTCAAGCTTGCTTTGTTGTACAAGTTTAGAGACGTATATATAAACGCAGATGTTGTAGTCTTGAAGAAAAGGAAATTTTTTCCGGAAATGAAGATAGAGGACCAGTAGTTCTCCAAATGTACTTACTATAGTGATACACTTCTGCATCATTTCTCCCAAGAAAATAATTCAGCCAAGGTTTTTGAAACAAAGTGTTATAGCATTTATATGATATAGTATTCAGCCTTTCAGCCATTTATCTGTAACTGGTTTTAAATCATATAAAATAAGATGAGAACATGACATCAGATAGGAGGCTAACACCTTATAATGATAAAAAAAAGTGACAATGCAAATAGGGGTTTGCATCTATCATGTCACATGATATCAAAACATTTCCTACACACATAACATTTTTTGGGGCTCACACTTTTTTAAGCAACAAAAAAAAAAACTTCGGCACGTAAAACGAATCTCTATAACATTACACAATTACTTTTCCTACAACATAATTCTTATAAGACCCATGCAAATATAATAAACAAAAAATAATCGCACATGGATGGATGCGGATACCACAAACTGTAGGGCACAAGAAGAAACGGATGCCGGGGAAACGTACAGCTCCTCTGAAAAATTAGAATGGAGAAAGATATGATTTATTTTTTATTTTTAAGGTATTAATTTTAAGATGAGGGATATTCTTATTACCAAAATTTTCTATTACCAACTCACTACCTATCTAATCAGCATTGGATTAACATTTTCTCTTTTTTCAAAAACTTTTTAGCATTCGCTCTCTTTGAATCAATGATAATTAGATAGGTAGTAAGTCAGTAGTAAATTTTTTTCGGTAAAGTGAAGTTTTTCCAAAAAAAAATTATACAAAAAATAGAGATAAAAAAAAATTAATTATGAATGAAAAGAAAGAATGCATGAGGTGCAAAATAATATGATGGAACGAATATATACGTTATATTTTGAGAATTACATGCACAAACTGTTTAGTAAATTAGTTTAAGATTAAGCAATTATTCATTTATAGTTCCATTTCAAATTTTTAATTATTATTCTTGGGCAAGTGGCTTCTTACACAGGACGCTTATGGAACACCTAGAGGGGGTGAATAGGTGTTCTAAACTTTTTCAAAAATATTTTCTTAGTAGATCCTTAAATCTGTAAAGTCTAGACAAAGTTGAACTATTAAGTTCAATCACCACACCAACTCAACAAGATTGACAGTTATCAAATTAATTTACAAATTCAGTTCAGATATAGTCACACAACTATAACAATTTTGCTAATTTATCTTAGTTCCCTATATGCCCAAAATAATTTCTATATGATGTATATCAATAGAAAATGTACCTGACCTTTTATTTTATAAAACAAACACAACAACAAGCTTTCTTACTTAAAACAAAAAAAAAGATTAATTTCCAAATACAAGAAACAATTTAAGTGCTACAACAATTATAATAGAACCAGTAAGGTGCTACAGCACTCTAAAACAAGAATCAGTGTAACTGTCAGTCTCTAAACAAAATATTCAGAAATTAAATCAGAGAGACAATGGATACACGATATATCCTGATTCACTCCCACTAAGCACTAAGCTTAAGTAGGGTGCAACGTCCAGACTGAAGTAGCTGCAGATATTTTATTTATCACAAGTGTACCTGTTTTACAAACACGCGTCACACAAGCAATCAAACAAGATTTCAAAAACCTTCCTAGTGCCTACACTGCTCCAAGCTCTGAGAATACTCTTAAGCCGAACCTACGGAGTTCATTAACTCCTCTCACACAAGACCTCCACTCTCCCTTGTGGATTCTTGAGGCTCCAAGCCTTGACACACACTCTCAAGCCAAGCACAAGGTTACCAACCCACACGGTTGCACCCACACACCTAGGACAGATTTACAGCACACAACTACTCCACTTTAACAACCAATACAAATTTTTTCAGAACTGTAACAAGTGAAATAACCCAAAAATACAGTGTCTTATCCCACCAAATATATCACGGTAATATCAAACTAAGCTCCACAAAATTTATGCCATATGCAGAAAATTAATCCAATGACATATGTATCAAAATCTCTAAAATTAATGCACCAAGGAGCTTGAATATTACACAATTAATTTTCTAATCAATGGACACCAAAAAATCTGATTTAAAAGAAAATATTACAATTTGAATAGAAAAATCAGATTTGAAATTTATCTCAAAATTTCACATAAAATCAGAATTACTAATAAACCACAAGAAATCTGAATATTAATCACAATATACTTCAATTAAAATAGGAAATTCAGATTTAATATTCCAACAATGAAATTTCTAGAACAATTCAAGATTAGGTTTCTAAACAATAAATCCCAAACAAAAATCTGAATTAACACAATATATAACAAGGTGTAAAGATAAATTCAGATTTTATATTTTTAATCAATATTTCACAAAAATTAGAAACAAAAATCTTACACAAAGAAAATACAAAAAATCAAATTCCAAATTTTAACAGTAAATTTTTATACCAATGAACAACGACATTTTCACTATTTTGCCCCTAATTAATTATTTAATAACCATTTTGCTCCTCATTCAGAACTATCTACCAATCTGTCACTCTTTAGTCGATTAAGCCAAAAATTTAATCGATTAAACGGTCAAAATAGGTAAAAAAAACGTTGACTTGAAGATTTAGTCGATTAGATCTCCCTATTTCTTATGATAAAGAGAAAAATTTAATCGATTAAGTTGAAGATTAATTGATTAAATCCTCATTTGACCATTTAATCGATTAAATATTCAATTTAATCGATTAAAATGGGCAGATTGGTAAATAGTTTGCAATCAGTGGCAAAATGGTTATTAAATAATTAATGAGGGGCAAAAGGGTGAAATAGCCAATGAACAACTCAACATTTTTAATATTCAGATTAAACAACTTAAAATCCTTAAAGCATATGAAATAATTGATCTGGAAATTTCAGATTAAATGCTTTAAATCAAAGATTCATAAAGGATTTGAGTTTCTTGAGTATACAGTAAAAAGCCCCAAATTTTGTAGTTAAAGAACCTGAAAATCACTGAGAAGAGATGTATCAAAAACCCCAAAATTTGATTCAGTTTGCTGCGAGAAGAAACCAAGAAATTGTGATTTTCCGGAACTAGCGTATCAACCAATTACTACTTTGCGAAGACACGTTGAGCGCCAATTGCAATTTGAGAGATACAATGAGCGATGGTTTTCGTATGAGAAAGAGAGCAAAACTTTTTTTTTTTTGTTTTTTTTTCAACTTTTTCTTTTTGTTTGATCTGTGTAAAGTAACTATTGTTATTTTTTTATTATTTTCTTTATATACTACTTTTTGAAATTTAAAGTCACATGAATGCATATGATAACTAATAGATTTAGTTAATAGCTTTCTTTATTTCTTTCGTTACTTTATCCAATTAATATTATTATTTTTAAAAGAACCCACACGTAAGTTTTTCTTTTATATTGAAACCAAAACCTGATACACGCATTTGGTTTACATATGGTTTTTCTTATATTATGTATTTGGTTTACATATTTTTCCTATTATATTTATTTAATTGTTTTAGATTTTAAACTTAACCATTATTATTTACTATGAAATTAAATGCATGAAATGCAATGATATGCATTGGAGCTTAGGAAGATACTATATGATATAATATTGTGCGTAATAAAATATCTAAAAATACCTAACCACTTGTTTCTTCAAACTCCCTCTTCAATTTGAGACTTCTTGTAAACCTTGTCATCATCAAAATATATATTCCATAATGCATAGGAGGTCTTCAATTATGAGTCTATCTATTTTTTAATTATTCACATAAAAATATTTATTATGCTTAAGTCTCCCTTAATATATTTATTTATATCAAATATATTGTAAGAAACCCTGTTTATACTAATTAATTTTAAAGATAATTTTTACATCACTATTAAAATTTTATTATATATAAATTCTGTTTCATATGTACAATACAATTGTAAATGAATTTTTTCAACAAACTTAATTAAATTAAAACATTGTCACACATGGACGGTATAAGCAAGCAAGCTGTTCATTTACATTTAAAATATTATATAATAAATTGTAAATCGAATTTCATCCGTTGATAGTTATTTATTGAACTCCTTCACACATTTTTCATTGCACACACATTTTTCATTGCACACACATATAAATCATGAGTCTAGTGTGCGTCCTTTAAAGTACACAATGTTGTGTTTTTTTAGTAGTTATAACTATCTATTATGAGTAGTACATAATTATAATATTAAAATTGTACTTTTTTTACATTTTTCACGTCAACAGACAACTTCTGAATAGAGAAAAAAAATAATACAATTTTAATATTATTATTATGTCTATTCGTAGTACATAGTTATAACTGTTAAAAGAATACAACCTTCTGTCCTTCAAAAGGACAAAACTTTTCCCCATAAAACATATAAAGTTAAAGAATTAGTTTATCATATGAGAGCTACTGTGAGCATATCTTAACCACTATATATCTTAACCACTATACATTAAATTAATAGTTCAAATTAAAGATATTTAATAAATTAAGATGACATGATTAATTTGAACAGTCATATAGTTTACTTTACTTTTTTTTTCTTTTGATTTTTTACCATTTATGTAGGATTTAATGATTTAGGTTTGATTCTTTGACATTCTAACAATAAATCATTCCTCTTATTTGATATGTTTTTTTGTTAAGACACAATATGAGAACTCAAGATGTGTGAATTTAATAGTGGCCTAATTAGATTTTAGGATTTAACCTGTCCAAACAGTAAGGACAGTAATGGATTTGATTCCTAAGGATCACAACTTCTGTGAGGATGGAAAAACTCAAACCCCAAATCAGATTAGTCGGGTCTATTAGGGTTTCAGACACCGATTAATTTTTAAAAAAACAAAAAAAAAAAACAAGACACGGGAAGCCTAAATAGAGAACAGTACCATCGATGGTTAGGTCAGAAAAAATAAATGGATTGGATAAGTTGATATTTTGTATTTTCTACATCTATGGTAACCTATTCTCCCCCTAACTTGATACTTAATTAATTATTGAGTTTCTATTCAAAGTAGAAATTGATACGTTGAATTGGTTAACATCTAAGCTTACAATTAAGGAAATAACATTATTTGTTTCCCTTTGTTTTTTTTTTTTTTCTGGGTTAAAAATGTTTCTCTTTGTTTTAACCCGTATAATGGTTACAATTTGATTTACAATTTTCCCATACACTCAATGGTGGTTAGAACTTAGAAGTGATTGTTTAAACCCCAAATTTATATGTTCGATTTTTTGAGAAACACTTTTGAGGAGATATTTCGCTTTTACTATACTTGGATTAAAATTGCGAGAGCCATGTATATAATTGTAACTGAGACAAATGAAATTTTCAGTCATCTATAATTTAGTTTTCGTCTCCTATAGTACGTACTGTCAAATAAAAATAGAAAAATCATTTTCAATTCCCTCTATCTGTTCATCTTCCATTCTTACTCATAATATCTGTATCCCTAGTTAAAGTTGGAAATGTGGAATATAGTACTGAATGATTGATAGTGAGAAAGTTCTGTTAAATCAACTCGATGACAATATAAAAATAATTAGTTATACAAGAATACTTGGTCTCTTTTTTTCTTTTTCTTTTTCTTTTTTCGGAGATAAGGATACTTGGTCTTTGATCTCGAACAAGTACATTTCGTGAGAACCAAGGAAACCCACCTACACACGTTGCCTCAATGTTGGAAAATTTTCATTCTAATTTGATGGAGGAAAAATATTTCTCAAGTTGGTTACTATCTAATGGCATTATTAATTTATGCCATATCTTTGGAACATTATTGAGTGCAGATCATATCACCTCTCCCACCTTATAAGCAACTTATAATTGGCCCAGTAGACAGCAGTAGTAGGCCATTGATCATTCAAGAATATTAGGGAAAAAACAAAAAGGGTATTGCAAGCGGCAAAAAAATTAATTTATTATTTTTTTTAATAAAAATTACAAAAATGTATTCGTTTTGAAATTAATTACGAAAATATAGTACTCAAACACGTCCAAACGGGACGTGATCCAGTGGATAGGGACACGCCCATGTGGGGCGTGAGTGATGAAAGAGACACGCGGGGGTGACCTGAGAAGAAAGGAGACAAGCCCAGAAAAGGCGTGACCCAAAAGGGAGACACGCCCAGAAAAGGCGTGTCCTATGCTTTGACTTTTTTTCTATTTCCGTGCTAATTTTGAGTGAGTATTAGAAGGTAAAAGAGAAAAAAGGAAAAATATTAATTTCATTGATTGTGGTAATTCATTTGTACAATGGGTGAGCTCTTATATAGAAGAGCATAACAGGAAAGAGAGATCTAGAATATCATTGAAATACAAAACTACCCTTATACCTAATATCTAATACTCCCCCTCAAGATGGAGAGTGAACAAAGAGAACTTCCATCTTGAACAGGAAAAATCAAGAAAACATAATAACCAAATAACATGATCATCAGCTAGTAAAGAAACAATGTTGGAATGGACATCAGCTATAATGTGCTGGAATGGACATCAGCAACCTAATATGAACGTTGTCGGGATGGACATCGGCAAAATCAACTGTTCTGAAATGAACATCAGTAACATGAACAATGCTTCCCCTGAATGGGAAGCCAAAATATTTAGAATGTTGGAACAAGCTTCACCAAAATCACCAAAATATTTAGTATGCTGGAATGAGCTTCAGCAATATCAATACTACCGGTATGGACATCGGCAAATGACATGGTGCTAGAATGGACATCGGCAAATGATATGGTTAAACTGGCCAGAACAAGCCAATAACAATACATCAAAAAAAATCAAAAACCAAAAATAATAGCAGTATTGCAAAAACATCTATGAGCTCCATCAATCTTAACAAACCTGCAAAATGAGAAGAGAAAGAAAACAAATAGACTGGAACAAATCAGAAAAAAAAATATTAGAAAATAAACACCACCGAGGAGCGGCTGGAGAAGAAGAAAACACAGATCAGAAAAACTTAAACGATCTGGAATGGCAGAGACGAGACACCGAAGGAGACTGTGACCGAGAAAAAAAATGGTCGAAAATGATGACCGGAGAAGGAGACATGACTGGAAGAAGAGAAACACGGCCGGAGGAGATAAAAAGACACAGATCTGAAATGTGAACGATCTGGAACAACGGTCGGAGAGATGGATGATGCGACCGGAGAATAAGACGCGGTCGGAGATGATGACCGGAAAAGAGGAAAACGCAACCGGAAAATTCCCAGATCTGAAACCAAAAAAATGAACCAGCCGGAAAAGAAAAGCAGGGCCTAAACATAGCCGGAAGAAGGAAATGCCAGAAAAAACAAGCAAATCAGATCTGAGAAAGGGGAAAATGATTCAGATCTGTGAAATCTAGAGGAGAGGACGCCGGAAAATGACGCCGGAAAATTAGGCAAAAGGGAAAAAAAAGAACTAGATCTGTAGAAAGAAAAGGAATGAACCAGATCTGTAGAAAGAAAGGAATGAAGTGATGGCAGCGGAAAAACAAAGGAAAAAAGAATGAACGACGGCTAACCAAAAAAAATGGACATAGAAAAATAAAGGAGAAAGAGTAGCTCCGATGATAAAATAAAAAATTCACAGATCGGGATCAGATCTGGAAGAAAGGAAACATAAAAAAAAAAATTGTGATTGCTTGCAGCGGAACCTCCATTCATGGAGGATTAAAATGCTCTGATACCATATTAAAATGTAAAAGAGAGAAAAGGAAAAATATTAATTTCATTTATTGTGGTAATTCATTTGTACAATAGGTGAGCTCTTATATAAAAGAGCATAACAGAAAAGAGAGATTTAGAATTTCATTGAAATACAAAACTACCCTTATACCTAATATATAATAGAGGCAGTGATCTTTCTTGTTGGTGCAAAACTCGAAGCCACGTTTTTCCCGTTTATCATTTTCCTTGCCGGATCAAAATGTAACGAAATAGGTTTCGTGATTGTTTAAGCATTGAATTTTAAAAAGCATTGTTTTAACTCTTTGCACCATTTCTGGAGAGGAACAAGCACCGTCTTTTCTTTGTCTCCCATGAATAAATCTTTTGTGCTATTGTAGTATTAAAAATTCAGTACATCTCACCAATGAGAATGTTACGTATCAGTCAAAATTCTCTCTCCTCTGTTAAATTTTCTCTCTTTCCTCTATTCGTCTCCCATGCATTGCAGAGACCAACCAGTTCCTTTCTATACCTTTTTCTTCACTTTTTGCCATTAGATCCAAAACAAAAACACAAAAACTCAGAAATGAACACAGCAAAATAAATTCACGTTTTGAGATACCCAGAAATGAACAGCTAAAGAGAGAGTAAAGGGGGACAATAGAGAGAGAAAGAGAGAGTTTGAAGTGCATAGGACACGCCTTAGATGGGCTTGTGTCCCTTTTGGGTCACGCCTTTTCTGGGCTTGTTTTCTTTTTTTCCCAGGTCACGTCCACACTCGACGTGTCCCTTTTTAGGCGTGTTTTTATTAAAAAACAATAAATTAATTTCAGAATGACTATATTTCATAATTTTTATTAAAAAATAATAAATTAATTTTTTTACCTATTGCAAGCTGGTTAATATTAGTTATCTGTGATTGTCATGAAGACCGATCCTTTATGATCTCCATAAGATCAATGACTGGCTCAGTTCTAACTACTAGTTATCTGTTAAATTTATCCATAACCGACCAAGTGCTTGTGAATTATGATCTTCTCATGCGTTCTGGTCCATGCAATTTGAATGGCTGTGTCGGGTGGTCGCACTACAATGTAATCTAGTATTTGTTTTTTTATGCGATAGAGAACCAATCAATTTTTCAAGACACACTTGATCAGAGGTCTACATGTAATTATCAGCAACCTTAATGAAAATCATTCACGGATATTAATTAAATGCAATATGGAATGAGATGGCTAAGTGTATTCAAAATTTGGGAAGGAGGGTATTGGGAGAAAGTAAAGGAAATAGATTTCATACAAAGGAAACATGGTGGTGGAATGGAGAGATGCAAGGGGCAATTAAATATAAGAAGGAGTGTTTTAGATCTTTGCATAAAAGTCTCAATGAAGAGAACTTGCAAAAGTTTAGATTGACGAGAAAAAATGCAAAGAAAGCATTGCGAGAAGCTAGGGGCAAGGTTTTCGACGAGTTGTATAAAAATCTTGGGAGCAAGGATGGTGAAAGATGTATTTATAAACTTGCAAAGATGAGGGATAAGAAAAGTAAAGACCTCACCCAAGTTAGATGCATCAAGGATGAAAATCAAAAACTTCTGATGAGAGATAAAGATGTAAATGAAAGATGGTTGAACTACTTTAACAAGTTGTTTAATGGGGATGGAGATACAAGCGAGGTGGACTTGGAGGACGCGTATGATGATATGAATAGAAGATTTGTACGCAGAATTAATACACATGAAGTTAAGGAGGCTTTAAAGAGGATGAAGATTAATAAAGCCTTGGGGCCTGATGGTGTCCCTATTGAAGTGTGGAGAGGCCTAAGGGATGTGGCAATAAAATGGTTGACCAGTCTTTTTAATAAGATTCTCCAGACAAATAAGATGCCTGATGATTGGAGGAAAAGTATGATTGTGCCTATCTACAAAAATAAGTGAGATATACAGAATTGTTCAAACTATAGAGGCATTAAGCTAATGAACCATACTATGAAATTGTGGGAGAGAGTTATTGAACATCGCTTGAGGAGAGATACCAAGGTTTCTGTAAATCAATTTGGATTTATGCCAGGAAGATGTACCATGGAAGCCATTTTCTTGGTGCGACAACTTATGGAAAGATACCGATAAAAGAAGAAGGACTTGCATATGGTGTTCATAGACCTTGAGAAAGCATACGATAGGGTTTCAAGGAAAGTTTTATGGTGGGTTCTGGAGAAGAAAAAGGTTCCATCAGAGTATGTAAAGGCAATCCAAGATATGTATGATGGGGCTACTACATGTGTAAAAGCTTGTAACGGAACATCAAGATATTTTCCTATCACGGTTGGTGTACACCAAGGGTCGGTTCTAAGTCCTTATCTTTTTGCCTTAGTTATGGATGAATTAACAAAAGATATTCAAGAGGAAGTGCCATGGTGTATGCTTTTTGCAGACGATATTGTGCTTATTGATGAGAGCAAAGAGGGTGTTAATAGAAAACTTGAATTGTGGAGAAGCATATTGGAATCCAAAAGATCCACTTTAAGTCGAAGCAAGACTGAGTATCTGAAGTGTGAGTTTTCTCTGGTACGAGATGGGGACCAAGAGCCCGTGCATTTAATTGGTCAAGAGGTACCAAAAAAGATGCTTTTAAATACTTGGGCTCCATTTTACAAAAAAGTGGAGAGATTGATGAGGATGTAAATCATAGAATCAGAGCAGGGTGGATGAAATGGCGCAGTGCATTTGGGTTTTTGTGTGACCGCAAAATCCCCCTTAAGTTAAAAGGAAAATTCTATAAAACGGCAGTAAGACCGGCAATGCTATATGGAGCGGAATGCCGGCCAGCACATAGGCAACATGAGCATAAGATGGGAGTAGCAGAGATGATGATGTTAAGGTGGATGTGTGGTTACACAAAGATGGATAAGATAAGAAATGAAGATATTCGACGAAAGGTCAGAGTAGTACCGGTTGCCGAGAAGATGAGAGAACATAGATTGAGGTGGTTTGGGCACGTGATGAGAAGACCCCTGGATGCTCCTGTAAGAACAGAAGTTTGTTACCAAGAGCTCAACACAAAAAGAGACAGAGGTCGGCCGAAACTTACTTGGGGGAAGGTAGTAAAATAAGATTTAATGGAGTGGGACATAAATTGGCGGACGGTGTGTCTTAGAACGGAATGGAGAAAAGCTATAAGTATGGTAGAGGGTTAGACCCGTGGTTATTCCTATGTTCCAGATGGTCCCTTTTTATTCCTTTTCCCCTTCTTTCCCCCCACTTCTTCTTGTCCCTTTCTTTTTCACTTTTATTTATTTATATATACATATATATATATTTATTTATTATTTATTATTTTTATTTTTTCTACTATTTTATATCTTTTATGTGGGTTCATCTACCACCGACACCAATTAATTTGGGATAAAGGTGATGTTGATGTTGATTGGTATATTCACATCCAAATCAATGGAGAAATCCCATCCATATTGTACACAAATACAACATAAAAAAATGAAATCTAGTTTTTCCATTGACACTGGTGTCAAATTTTGAAATTTGACACCCAATCCTAACCGTTGATTTTCGTCAATTAACGGTTATCATTTATTGGCAAATAATGATTAATTAATAAGTGTAATTCCCAATAAATGATAACCGTTGATCGGAGGAAATCAACGGTTAAGATTTGGTGTCAAATGATCCTGCCCTATATATACATACATATATATATATATATATATATATATATATATTACTGCAAATAGAAATATAGAATTTAATGCAGCACTGGCAACGAGATTTTGCATTAAGCTTCTTTTAATGTGGTATATAAAGAAATCTACAATATTTGTTCTTCAATTGAATTACATCTGTACACGCAAACCATTTGGAAAACCTTGTTCGTCATTTGAAGGGGGGAAAAAAAGGATTGAATTTATAAGCTTCCCACTTATAACTTGGGTTATACCCGGTGATTAATTAATTTTTTCGTTTTTTTTTTTTTTTTTTTTTTTGTAAGCTATTTTTGTCGTTTTATATACAAGAAAAAGCATCTCCGTTTGAGCTAGCCTTGACCAAACTAATATTTTCAAGTCAAATATTTGGGTGGGGGCACTTGAAAAAAAAACAAACTGAGATCAACCAAGACTGTAGACAGATTAAGGATCTAATTATCTAGATAAGTAAACATAAACATTTTTTTAATACAAAGGAAAGGAAAAAAAGAAAAAGAGCAGACTAAACACTAATTATCGTGGGCAACGCAAAGCCCTTTACATCATCAGAGTTCAACTCCCTACACTTATTAGGAGCACTATCATACCAGTGAGTATTCCAATAAGAAGAGCCCCGCATGAGTAGCCATCCAGTTCGCCACCCAGATACTCTCTCTATAAATATGACATATCTCCACCCTCCTAGGTAGGGATGTGCAAAATAACCAAAAAAATGGGTCGAACCATGAACCGAACCGAACCGAACCGCTCCATAAAATAACCGATTTTAAAAAATTAGTTCATGAACCGAACCGGTTTTTAAAGAACCGGTTCAAGAACCGAACTGGTTTTTAGAACCGGTTTAAGAACCGAACCGCTTTTTAGAACCGGTTTAAGTCCGAACCGTTTCCGAACCGAACCGAACCATTTTCAAACCAAACCAAATTAATTTTTATAACTTTATTTTTAGAATTTTTGATTTTTTTCTTTTCAAAAGAGGGTCGACCCGAACCGGTTTCGAACCACTTCCGAACCGGTTTCGAACCACTTCCGAATCGGTTCCGAACCACTTCCGAATCGAACCAGTTTTGGACCGAACCGAACCACTTTCGAACCGAACCATTTAAACCAATTCGGTTCGGTTTTTCAAAAAAACCGGTTCGGTTCGACCCATGCACATCCCTACTCCTAGGCTAAGAAATCAGCGATCTAATTATACTCACATGAGGATAACAGGGGTGAGAGCTGAGACAACCCTCTGCTACCATGTGTTTTACCTTCAAGGAGTCTCCTTTAAGAATAATCTGAAAAAACCATTCCAAACCTGTTATGACGCCCCAAAGTTCAACCATTAGAGATGTCCCATGGCTAAGCTTCCTGAAAAACCCTATGACCTAATTCCCTGACTCATCTCTTATAACCCTACCACAAGCTAACCTGGAGCCATTGCTTAAACACGATCCGTCAATATTAATTTTAAACCAACAGACCAGAGGAGGCTTCCAGCTAATCAAGATTTCCTTATAGGTTTCCAAGGAAATGCCAGCACCTGATAAGATATCATTAGCAAAATTAATATTGTTAGCAATTAAAGAAGCCTGAATAAGAATATCGCCACGGGGCGTTTGGTATGCAGGCAAATTTTTTTGTGTGAAGGAAAGTGTGGTATGAAAAAATAATTTACTGTGTTTGGTAGGGAGAAAAAATGTTTGTCCATTGTAAACTCAATTTGCCACCATTTTACATTGTTCAACTTTGCCATTGAAAATGTGGAAAAATAAATTGCCAATGTGGGGGGAAAATGGCTCCAAGTTTTTATACAAAAATACCCTTAGCAATAGATATAATCATAGGGGTGAGAGAAAATATATGGGTAATTTAGTAATTTTGGTAAAGATTCCTATCATTTTTTTATAATCAACCAAACATAGTTAGTCAAATTAATCCAAGTTTCCTGTCAAATTTTTTGGGCTACCAAACATCTTTTTGCAAATTATCCCGTAAAAAAATTTGTGCAAATTTTTTTTTCCGAGATCAAAAAAATTTCTCTTATACCAAACGCCCGCTTAGGATAAGAGTTTTTTCCATTAAAAATCAGGTTGTTCCTTTCCTTCCAAATGAACCAGCAAATCACTCAGAATTTTAATCTCCACATGGCATTCTGGTTTCTCCGATTTAGGTTCTTCCTAATCCAGCTATCCATGTCATTACAAAGAAAGGAGTTTATTTCCCTGTTGTCTAACAGAGCTTCCACACCTCTCTAGCCCAGGTGCATCTCCTAAAAATATGATCAGTGTCTTCAGCCATTGAGTGACATCTAGGCAGGAATCAGATTCTGCCATATATGTCTGATACCTTGATAGAAACTGGATCATATAATCAGAGAACAAAAAGAATGCGCAGCTTTTGGCCCAGAAAATATCTGGATTTTCAGTATATTTTACTAAAGGTAATGCTGAATCCAAAGAAACCAAAAGACAATTACAAATGGAAAACAGAGACAAATTACAGTGACTGATCCTAATTACAGAAGCTAAAATTCTAGAGGAATTATAGAGCCCCTAGTCTCTCCCAAATCACCCTAAGGTGCCCAAGGTTCCAAATGCCCAAAGATGCCTCTCCTCCTTTCCCTGTTGCTCTCTCTTTGCCACCTCATCACTTCTAACAGAATTAGAGCCTTCCAACAACCTCACCTCTTGAATATTCCTTTTATTAGTTAAGTCATCCTTCCTAAATGATTCACTGTGGCAATTCTTATGATAAACCATTAGTGGGGTTCCTATCATACCTCTTTGTATTAGCAATTTGTTACCAAAAAGAAGCCAAAGAAAATACTTAATGCGATGTAACCCTTCCCATTTCCACACTAGACACCAGACTTTAGGATTAGAGTTATTATGGTCAATCGAAAGGGTAATTATAGGCCGAGCTGATTGTAAAAGAACTAGTGGGAGAATGACTCCATATCACCTTGTCATGCCCTTCAATATTACTATGAGGGACTATATCTGCTATAACATTGAAGGAGTCACTTGTGAGGAAATAATTGAATTTATTCTGATTTCATACCCCATCTATAACGTAGTCTATCACCTTCCAGCTTTTAGCTTCTTCAAGAACATTAGCAATAACATTATCTATAAGTCTATTTAAACAAGGAATCCATTTGTCACACCAGAAAGTAGTGTTGGACTCATCATAAAGGATTAACCTAGAGCCTACTTGGACAAGGTCTTAGAGTCTTTGAATACCATTCCAAGTATTAGAGAAGTTTCTACCACTATTAATATTAGGACTTGAACCTTGTATTTGCTACGAAGCGCCTTAACCCAAAGCTCATCTTTATTGGGCAAACTCCCGAAACCAAACTTCATAGATAAAGCATTGTTGATTCTTTTTTTATCTCTGAAACCCAGACCCCATCCTTTTTTGGGCGGCAAAGTCTATTTCAGCTCACCAAATGAGTCTTCCCTTGTTCATGAGAGGAACCCCATATAAAACTTCTAGTTACTTTTTCAAACTCACTAAAAACACACTAGAAATCATAGTTGACTTCATGGAATAAGTGGGTAGAGCTTCTAACACTGATTTAGCAAAGGTGGCACATCCTGCTAAAGATAGAGACGACTGATTCCAAGAGGAAATATGACTTTGAACTCTGCCTAAAACGTGTTTGAAAGTACTTTTATTAGGCTTTGTTTGGGAGTTTGGAGGGGAAGGGAAGAAAGGAGATCCAAGGGGGAGGGAAGGGAAGGAAGGGGAGGAAATTGGAGGGTATCCCCTTCCCTTGTTTGGGAGTCAAAAAAATTGGAAGGGGAGGATAATGGAGGGTCAATGAGATATTTTTACCATTTTACCTTTTTTTTTTAACTAATACAATTATTATACTTTACAAATTAAATTAAATTAAATTTAAAATTGCTAAACAAAATTATTTGTGTACTTTTCACAATATTAAAAAAGATCATATTTTTTATGAAATTTCTACGCTGCAAGCTACTAAAATTGTCACAAAATTATTTTTCATTAGAATACTCTTCGTCGAGAAGCGACGAAATTTTTTCTCCAATGAAATTTTTTACAAAATCAGATTTTCTATCAAAATTTAGTTTCTGTCAAAACTTTTGACGAAGATGGTTTCCTCCATGAAATGCTTTAAACGAAAAAAATATTTCTTCAAAAATTTTGACGAAAATTTTCCGTTCAAAATTTCGATGGAAATGTGTTCTGATGAAAATTTTGACGGAAATTGTTTTGTAAAAAATTTTGAGGGAAATGTTTCATTCGAATCTTTCGACGAAATTTAGATTTTGTAAAGAATCTTGAAAGAATATTTATTCCGTCAAATATTTTTCGTCAAAATTTTTTACGGAAAAAATTTCTGTTGGAATTTTTTGACAAAAATGTGTTACGTTGAAAATTTTGATGGAAATATCTTTTATCAAAAAATTTGACGAAAATATTTTCCGTCGAAATTTTTTGATTGAAATGTGTTTCCTTAAATATTCGATGGAAATTTTTTGTCAAAAAATTTAGCAAAAATGTTTCCGTCGAAAACTTTTAACGGAATGTAAATTCTGTAAAGAATTTTGATGAAATTTTTTTCCGACAAATTTTTTTGATGGAAATGTGTTTCATTGAAAATTTTGATGGAAATATTTTTCATCAAGAATTTAAATGAATATGTTTTTTTGTGAAATATTCTGATGAAATTTAGATTCTGTAAATAATTTTGACAAAAAAAAAAATTAGTAAAATTTTTTGCAAAAATGTTTTTAGTTTCAAGTTTTGATGGAAATATTTTTCGTCGAAAATTTTGATGGAAATATTTCTCGTAAAAATTTATGTCAGTGATTATGACAAAATCTTGTTTCGTATTTAGTTTTGACGAAAATAATTTGACGTATATGATTTTCATCAAAAAATGTATCACTATTTTTGACGAAATATTTTTTGTCGATAGATTTTGTCGGTATTTGAGTCTTTTCTAATAATGTAATGTTTAAAGATGATTCACATTTATGTAGTTTTTACATTTTAATGCTAAGGTAAGATAAGTAATTTTTTATATTTCCCCCCTTAAACCCCCAATTTGGGGGGAACTTTAATTTTAGGAAGAAGGAGGGTTTTGGAGGGTTTAGTAAAAATCCCCAATTCCTTCCCCTCCTTCTTTTAAACTCCCAAACAAGGGGAGGGCTTACTAAAACCCTTCCTTTCCTTTCCCTCCCCTCCTAAAAGCAACTCCCAAACAAAGCCTTAGTGACTCTTTTATGATGGAGTGGAACCCCTAGATATTTATCAAGATCCGAAGTGATACCAACACCAAGGCAATCACTGATATCTATAGCCCTCCCAAAACTGGCATTTTTGGAAAAATAAACTCTGATTTTATCTCCACTCACTTTTTGACCTGAAGCATCAGCAAAAATCTTCAAGACCTGATTTATCACATGAGCTTGTTCTAAGCTAGCCTCAGCACACAGAATAATATCATTAACAAAGAACAATGCAAGTGCAAAAGAGGGGGAGCATCTTTTCTCAACAGAATAAACTTCCAAGCTATAGTCTCAACCGCCATATAAATAAGATAAGCCAGTTTTTCTATGCAAAGGACAAATAAGTACGGGGATATAGGATCTCATTGCATGATTCCTCTACCAGGGGTAATATTCCTAGTAGCAACTCCATTCCACAAAATGTTCATACATGTCGTGGATATACAACTGTATAACAAGTGGGTAAGATATTCAGGGAAGCCAATGTCTTTTAAGGTCTCATGCATAAACGGTCGTAGGCTTTTTCCAAGTCTACATTTATGATCGATCATCCATCCTTTACTGCCTTTCCTAGTACGCATAGAATGAATGACTTCCCGAGCTATGATAATCTTATCAGCACTTTATCTACCTTTAATGAAGCTACACTGATTTGGGAAAAGAATCATAGGCATCAAATCCCTTAATCTCTCAGCAATTATCTTTGTACTGGCTTTGTAAATAACATTACAAAGGCTAATAGGCCAAAAGTCCCTCATACTTTCAGGGCTCTCTCTTTTGGGAATAAGGCAAATCAAGGTACTATTTATCTCCCTAACTTTCTAAGGATAATAAAAGATCTCATCAATAAGCTTGCAAACTGAATCCCCTGCAATATCCCACTGGCTTAGAAAAAAAAGATGGTATTCAACACATCATGACCAGGGGCTTTGAACTTTCCTATCCTAAATATAGTTTTCCCAATTTCCTCCTTGTTGGGTGTTTTAGAAAGATAGACCTTCTCCACAGCAGACAGAATACGAAAAGCATTCTGAATAGAAAATTCCCCATCATTCTCTTCATCAACTTTAAACAGGTTTTAAAAAAAAAAACAACCATGTTGACTAGCTCCTCAGTATCAGCAACCCAGTTCCCCTGCTCATTTTTAAGGGTGACAATTACGTTGTGTCTTCTTTTAGCCATCGCAGAAGAATGAAAGAATCTAGAGTTATTGTACCATATTTCAACCATTGACTACGAGATCTCTGAAACCAAGTCAATTCTTATCTCACAAGGATGGTTTGGAGATCCTTCCAAAGGCTTTTTTGTAGAAGTTCCACATTATGGTCATAATACCCATATCTGTAGCTATCAAGGCCTTTTAACAGAGAGTAAATTCTGTTATTTTGTTTGATACTTTCCTTGAAAATACTTTGGTGTCAAATCTTGACATCAGTCTCAAACCCGTTTCTCGCAGGCAACTAATCCACATTGTTCTCCTAACTCTTCTTGACAAGAGTACTAAATCCTTGGTCAATTAGCCAAGTTGCAAGAATTTAAAATTTATGGTATGCTCACACGGTTTAGAATGCCCACCATTAATAAGAAGAATCGACCTATGATCCGAGTCAAAAAAGGGAATATGAGAAACGAACTGGTTAGGCCAAGAAATATTCCAAGCTTCACTAGAACAAGCCATGTTGATCCTTTCATGCAGTATACCACGTTTCCAACTGAAATCAAGTCCCTTAAACCCCATATCGTTGATGTTACAATATACAAGCAATGTTGTATATCAAAAATGTTGTTTCAACAAACCTCATTCCCACCAATCTTCTCATAATCATTGAGAATGGAATTAAAATCTCCCATTAGCACCCAATGATTATCAACAGAAGGGCTAATGATCTCTAACTCTTCCCAAAGGATCTTCTTTTCCAACCTCCTAGGAGCGCCATACACAAAAGTAATGAGATCCACCTTCATAGTGTCCAAGTATTGGATACAAGTATGCACAAACTAATTATGGGCATTTAACACCTCCAACTTTGCCAAGCTCTCGTCCTAAAGTATCCAAATCCCCAACGAAGCCAACAGGATCTTATAAAAAATGTTTAGAAAAACTCAAATGCTTGATGATCTTATCATCCATCGAGCCACTAATCTTGATCTCTAACACAGCCATAATATTAACTTTGAACCTGAATTTCAAATCTCTAGCTTTTTTTTCTACCCCTCCGCAATTCCAAGAAAAAATAGACATAAAAATCATGAGAATAGGGGAAACTCCACAAGGATGCCTTAATTTAAGCTAGAATAAGTGGATGTCCCACCCAATATTGTGAGGGCTTTATCAAAAGCCATCTCATTATGAGCATGAGTCAGAGATTTCATTAAAATAAAGGGGTCCTCACCTTTGTCTCTTGTCTCACTTTGGCTGATTCTCCCTTCAGAGTTTTCTTTCGCTTCTAAAACAACTCTTTCTTTGGTCTTACTAGTCACCCTATAAGGTCTATCAAGCATAATATTAGACGATTTGTTTTCTACCCATGCATCCTTGATGATGGCTCAGTGGAAGGTTTAGCTTTTTCTTTCCCTTCTTTAGCATTACTTCTCTTCGATTTGTTTTCTGACAGTTTCAGCTTCCTTTACGCAGTGGTCCCATTAGGAGCCTCTTCTTTGGCTAAGTTGTTTGGAGCCTTCTCTTCCCCATTACCAGGGAAACTACGCAACGAATTTGACTTGGGATGCATATTGGTGCTCTTCTCTTTCATCGTCTGAATCACACAAGTCTCAACAATAGCCTTATCAATTGTCCTTGGGTTGGGTAGTTCAACCTTATTCATTGGGTTTTTGACACCGTCTTCGCCATTAACTTGTCAAATTGGATTTGCCTTCAATTTGTGACCTCTAGTCTTTCTCTGAACAACCATCCAGCTTTAAAAGGCTTCATTCTACTTTTCCTTCATAATATCCTTCTCAAGGTTTATGCTGTTTTTCTTCCCCTGGGATTTCCCTCCCCCTCATGCTGCTTTCTTAAAGCCTGATCAATTGGGCATTGGTCTTTCCTATAGCCGTATAACCCACATCTGAAACAAATAAGACATAGTCCTTCATATCCTGCTTGAAACACGTTGTTTTCTATCTTGAACTTGGAAAGGAAGCTCCTCCTCAAATCAACTACAACGCAAATTCGAGAGAATCTAGCTCTTTCAGTGATCTCATCCTCTTTAATTTCACTTTTGTGCAGGGAATTCCTGTCCACCTTGAGAGTTCATCCGAAAATGTTCCCAATTAGCCAGAGATGTCTTGCCATATAAAACTCCAAAAGCATACCAGAAATCCTTATCCACACAGCTAGCTTTTTAAAATCTTCATTATAGAGGTCAAAAATGGCCTATTTCTTTGTATTGCAATATAGTGATCATTAACTATCTATGGTCCTTCTTCAAGGACATGGCGGTAATCACTGTCATCTTGGAAACGCAAAAGGAGATACCCATTATCCAGATCGATAAGTTCATAAGAGCTTACAAGGTTCCATATTTTCTGAAGTCTAACTATAAGGAATCTTGTGTCAATACGCCTCCCCAATAGCTTGATAATAAGTGCTTTCCGCCATTTCTTACAGTCTTTCTTGTGCTCCTCTATGGAGAAGTTATATGTCGAACAAAGAGGATCATCCGAGGTTTCCTAAGAAATGTCCTGCGTCAAGTCTACCTCCTCTTCTTATATCTTTTGCTTGGTAATCTAGTCCTTATATTCACTTTCGGATTGACCGCCTTGTCCATTCAATCTCAGAAGCTTGTCCTTGTAGGACACCACTCTGTTGTAAGGACTACATTTGGGATCCGTCATTTTCTCTTCCGAACCCATCCTTTCCCTCTCATTTCTCTTATATTTCGTCATCCATGGTGGCTCCTCCACCACATCCCCTTTTGGTTTCTTTCCGCACCATTGAGTCAAGTCCTCTTCAACCAAAATCCTCTCTCTCGATCTCCTTTCTCTCAACCCTTTTGCTCTGTCTTTCTCCTTCGATGGCAATTTCAACAAAGTCTCAGTCTCTATTTTGTTCAAGAATCGCGAAATCAAAAAAACCTAGCATAAAGGGGGAAAATCCCTCGCGTGAGGCTACATGACTATCCCTTCCACTTAGTAAATAGGAACAGATTATAGATTATATAACATGTTTATTTCGCGAGCTAAATTTGTGCCGTGAACAAGCTACGCATGTGATTGTAGTAGGTAACTTCAACTAGCTTGTTCTGTTTTCCAATTTACAATTTTGATTAGGGCAGTAAACCATTTCATTCGCTGTCTGAGTTAACTAAACAACATTAACTTATTGGCCAGGCTGTTATCAAAATACATTTGAGAAATTTGACAATAGTTCATTGACCAGAAACACATAATTCAGTGATGGAAATTATAATTTCAATAAAAGATATATAATGTACCAAGTTGCCTATAATTGTACGACTGATTTTGTTTAGGCGGAAAGAAAAATAAAATAATATATATATATATATAAAGGTAGGTTATTCTTATGTCAGTGTAAGAATAAGAAGTCTTATACTAAATTTTGATCATTTATTTCCTTGTATCAAACGGTTCATATATCTAGTAAATTAAAACCATTAGATATAAATAGAATCAACGATTAAGATTGAGAGTATAATTACACCGATGTAAAATGATCCTGACCCAAATATATGGTGCTTATTTTTAAACTAAGCACTAAAGACAAAACTAAATCGTGGCTGGATTAAAATAGCAAATAAAATCTTGAAAATCTACTTATAAACCATTATATTCTACTTCTTCATTTGATTTTGTTATTGTAGTGATATTGATAAATTATTTTGGGTACTGTTAGTGACAGCGAGGGTTGCGATTCATTATCTCTTACGGCAATGGTCAGTAAGATTTTCTCAACATAATTCATATTTAATTAATTAGTAATTGGTAACCGTGGTAAGAATGATTAGTAGTTCGGACATATATATTCCAGTTTCAATTTATGTCCTTGGACGGGAAATTCTTCATACCTATTTAGATGTTAATGCTAGCTAGTCAATAAAAAAACGAGGTTAGAAGAGTGTAATTTCTAGCAAGTAAGAAATTTCTAGCAAGATGTTAAAGGAAGAAAAGGATTAATAACATAAGCTGAAGTCTCAAGTAAGAAATGTTTTAATATATTCATTATTAGGAGTTCGATTTTGGTTACTAATTTTGGTAAGATTCTTTTAAATTTATTTATTTTTAAAATATTGTGATGCACCTAAAATTTATTTAGGTGGGAAGACCGAGATTGGACGGGATTTGGATTCTTCTTATAATTTTTTAATTATTAGGTCAATTTAACTTTATATTTTTATTTTAGATGTGTTTAATATTGATTGGATTATATAATTCATTTTTTTATTTTTATTTTTTTATTTTAGGTATTTAGGGTTGATTAACAGTATAAAAAAGAGTGTTAAGGACTTCAATCATAGGTGGTTGAAATTTGAATATTGAATATTATTTTTACAGAACATAGCTCTCTTATCCAATACATTTCGGCATTATGTTATGTTTAAGCCTCAAAATTAATTTTT
Source organism: Gastrolobium villosum (assembly GCA_032173675.1). Classification (NCBI taxonomy): domain Eukaryota; kingdom Viridiplantae; phylum Streptophyta; class Magnoliopsida; order Fabales; family Fabaceae; genus Gastrolobium; species Gastrolobium villosum. The sequence goes on from JAVKPL010010651.1 coordinate 35,563, forward strand.
TAATTGATATTTAAAAACATAAAAAAAATATACTTCTGCTAAGTGAATTTTTTCGCCAATATATTAGGTACTAATTGGATAATGAGTTTAATTAGGGAAACTACTCTAAACCAAGCAATTTTATTGTTTTTGATATTATTTCCTAGTTCCTATAACTATTATTTTATACTTTTTATGAATATTGATACTCAGTGGTTTATTAAACATATAATAGTACATACCATAACCACTATTAAAAAAGTATGGGTTAGGAACGAAATTTAGAGATAGAAAAAATTCCGTCTCTAACAGAGATAGAATAGCTAGCAATCACTATTGTATTCCAAAAAAAAAAAAAAAAAAAATAGCTAGCAATCGATCGCAAATAAGAATCCTTTAATGATGGATTTAAAGACGCAAAACAAATATTTCTCTAATAGGCTTGGTTCCGCCTTTAAATCTGTCCTCAATAGAGATAATTATTCTTTTATCTTCAATAGAGATGCATTTAGAGACGGAATAAAATATATAGAAAATAGGATAGTATAACTATTAAGTGTATACATTTGGACTTACTAAGGGAATTTTGATATGGAAATTTTGTTGGCTTTAGTAGCAATGGAACTAGAGATGAGAATACATATTCCATCTCTTTTTTTTTTTGGTAAAAACATATTCCATCTCTATTTCATCACTAATAAAGACAAGTGAGGGATTTTGTTCCATCCCTTATAGATATAATTATTAATTGTCATCCCTATTTGAGATGCAAAATAATATGTCCTTATTTGGGAGGGAGTGATATGGAAGTAAATGATTCTATCTTAACATATGTCCCAAATAAAGACAAATTATTTTCCGCTGACAAATAATTTGTCTCTATTAATGATGAAATGCAATCCTTTGTTGGTAAAAACAAAAAAAAAAATTATATCTTTATGAATGATGAATTTAAAGATCGAACATGTATTTTCGTATCATGATAGAGAGCATTGGTTTGAATTATTTCTCAGTGCCTTTTTTGCCCCTTAATGATAGAGACTTTGGAATTAATCATAATTAGTGTATGGTCAGCAAAAGGTTATGAAAGTATCATGTAAAAGTATTATTTTTTGTTAAGTATATAAAAAAAGGTTTAATGTTTCTCATATTGTAGGAGATAAAATTATCTGCTACATATATAAAAGTGGGTAAGACCCTACACACTTTTATATGTGTGTAGGAAATAATTTTATCTCTTACAATAAAAAAAATATTAAACTCATAAAAATCCCATATTTGTCTACGCTAAAGTAATGAGTGCATTTTAGAAGAAGAAAAAATACAAAATTTCAACTGCTAATTACAAAAAATAGTTGAAATTGAGATGATATATATATATATATATATAATTGGTTAATTGGATGTCAAATCACTTGACATAAGGATTTGTCCAGTCGGGAAATCATAACCATACAAAGGTGGATCAATGATGATAAAGGAAGAGAGAATTATAATATCCATTTTTGATCAATTAAATAAGGATACTTCTGGTGACATGACGGTCAAGTGACAAGTGACATGACAAATAATTAATCCATATATAATTATGAAATTGTAAAATTTATTCATGTTCCATCCATTGAACAGAGATCTCCACTCAATGATTGGTAAATTGATTTTGAATCTAAGGCTTTCTCAAGTATTTATGAAGGAGATAGCTTTAAAATGGAATATCGTTGGGCATAAAGTGACAACATAGCCAAATGGATAATATATATCAAAGTGAGTGAGTGTCATATCCGAAAACTTAACTTCTTATTTATATAAAGTTTACATGCTGATAATAGAATCATGGATCTTTGATGCCTTTTCTGGGATCCGAATGGTAGGTCCATTACTATCAGGTTAGGATTAGCATCGATTCTTTTCTCTAATTCCTTTATCTTCTTCTTTCTGTAACTCTTTCATGGGCCTTTTGCAATACCGGTGCCCATAACAATCCCCTTTATTTTTATGTACAGCTTTATACTTTTTCTCTGAAATGCAATATCCACTTTGCATAAGTTAAATTAAAAATCTTTTTCACATGACTTGCTAATTCTAAATTAGTTTCATTTGGTTTTTTTTGTAAACGAGATGGGTTAAAAAAAGAGAACTTGTTCTTTTGGGTCAACTCCCATGCAACCTTCCTATTTATCTGTGTATTATAAATAAATGCGAAAACACAATTACGTCAGATATGCTTCTTAATTAGGGAAATATCTTTTATGGTCCAGGGACCACCAATAATCTGGTGTTCCTTCTCACAACATCAGTTTTTTCTTTCTTTTTTTATCCCTATTAATTTTTTTCATTTTCACTTTTACCCTTCCACTTACACTAAGGGACCACCAAAAGAACGGTGGTCCCGGACCTCATTAAATAATCTCGTCTCTGTCTGAGTGTTTTAGTTTTTGGGGACTTCACTGAATTGTGTCTCAGTTGAATCATATGCAGCCCATAAAGGACACCTTAATGTAATGGACAAGAGTTTCAGCCACTAGATAGCCCAAAGTGGAAAACCCAATATGTGATTTCCTTCCTTTTTATAATCATCTGTCGTGCAAGAAAATAAATAATATGAACGAGATACAATGAAATTCAAGTGAATTGGATAGGATTTTCATGTTCCAAAATAGTTATAACTTATAATGCTTGTTTTATTTATTAGATGCTCTTAAAAAAACAAAAAAGCGATACAAAAGATCGCTTTTTTCTCTTACCATTAACCATATATTCCCTGTTCTTCTTCAGCACCATGTAGGAATATTCCTTTTTTTATATACATATGTAGGAATATTCCTATCCTCACATACTTACGATTCTTAAGTCCTCATGCAGTCAGGCTTTTCTCTTTAGCCATAACTTCCTGCTCAACTATACTAAAAGATGAAAAAATTTAAAGTCTGTCAAGAAAAAAAGAAAAAAAAAGATTGGTTGGTGTTTTTATTTATATTTATATTTTAATTCAAGAAAAAATGTCAATTTATTTTTTTATTTTTTATCTTAATTGTTTTATAAATTATATTATATTTACTGTATATTCACAAATTTTTTTTAAGAATATCAGTATGATCAATTTTCAAATACAATGACCAACTAGTGAAAATATTTATATAATATGAAGAAGATAAAAATCTATAAAAATCATGAAAGAGAATAGAAAAAATTCACACGGGAGTTTTACTTTTCATGAACAAAATGAATAGTTCATATAACTTTTTAGCTCTATTTAGCTGACGTAAATAAAAAAAAAAATCAGACAAAAGATAAGTGTTAAAAAAATTAAAAAGAGTAAATGATTGCACATTAAATCACAAAAAAGTTATTTGATAGATGACCAGTAATGACCATCCTAAGTACTAAAGATTCAGTACATCCCACCAATAGAAATATTACAGTCACTAAAAGTTCTTTTTCTTTTGAGATGTGTAATACTCTCATTAATGAGATGCACTAAATCTAGGTGCTACAATATCACCAAAAATTTATTCCGTAATTACAAAGAATGAGATGTGGATTGTATTGTATTGTACGGTGACACGTATGGTAGAATGATATTTTTTTTTAAGTTATTTAAACTTTACTCTGCTAAGGAACAAAATTTTGGTATTACAGGAATACTCAACTAGTTTTTTTTTTTATATTTGGAAAAATATTTACCAGTTTTGTTAAAAAAATTCCTAACACATTATTTTATTTTTTTAAAATGTGAAAAAAGAAAGTATTCATTTGAATACTCCCCTGATACAAAAGTTTTGTTCCATACTGAGATCGTTTTTGATAGATGACTTCCAAGTACAAAAGTATGACGTGGACTGCATTGCACAACTAACTACACGAAGACAAGCAACTGTAGACAAGTTAGTCCAATCTGTGTGTACGTCAGCGTCCATAATAGTGAATTTTCCAAGTCAGAAATTTTTAGGCACTATTACTTGCAGACTGAACATTCAACTTCAAATTAAAAATTTCAATCAACCAAAATTTTATAAATTCTAATAATATAATGCAAACTTTTTAGCTTGATTGCTTGAAAAGCATATAAAATAAAGGGAAATCATGGGACTGGAAGCAGATTCTTTCTCTTGCATAAAAATTATTTTTCGCGCCAGTTAATTATTATTTTTTTTTTTAATATGGAACCCATATTTGATTTGTGTTTGCTGAGGAGACATTTAATGTTCTGCAACATTAAAAAAATGGACATTTCAAAATTAAGATACTAATGTTTGTTTTTTTTTTTGGGTGAAAACTAATGTTTGTTTTTATAAAAAGAATGAGATGACAATATATTTGAAAAGAGGTTGAGTCGTGAGATAAGATAAAAAAAAAATTTTTTTGAAGCAACTCAATTTCTGGAAAGAGTTCAAAATATTCCTTTTATTTGCTTCCAAATTATTTAATTATTTGTATTTTTTCCCTATCACCCTTAACGCCACTAAAAATATTGGGTTAACATGTCTATTTTGTTCCTACGAGAAAATAGAAATAGGTGACAAGTGATTAAAAAATAGAAGTAAAGAGGGTAAGTGATAAAATATCAAACCGCAAAAGGATTTTCGAATTTTTCCCTTGCAACAATTAACAAGAGAAAACAAAAAACTTAATGTGAGAAACAATATCAAACTGAACAAGCTAATGAGGTATATGTATGGCAAAAAAGGTTGTTCTTATAGAAGGAAATAATTTTGTAGATTGGTTTTCTAAATTTTCTTTAGATTATTCTATTGAGAATAATTTTTGTGTTTTTTCAAACTCTTCCCCTAGTATTTGGCTTTTTTACTGGGCTGATTTGTTTTTGATTTGTAATTTCAGAAAGATTTTATTGAATTCATCTCTTTGGAGTATTGTTTTCTAACCCCCTTAGATTACAAAAAAAGAAAAGATGTTTTGTTCATCCACATACAATTTTTATGTTTGTCATTCATATGTGTCTTTTATGTTTGTCGATCATTATATATATATTTGATTACATTCTTATTATACATGTAGATGGTTGCTCAAGAAAAAAATTATTATCTTAATAGTTTAACTTTTTTATTCTATTTCAACTCTATTTAATTTTTTTAATAAATTAAAAATTAATATTTGAAAAAATAAAATATTCAAATAATTTTCACATGGAGTCATTAAAACTTTTTTCTTTGACAACAAATAATAGTGGATATTGTACAGAAAATCCTTTATTTGAAGTGGTCATATAACTCATTAGCTTGTTTGGATATCGTTCCTTAATTACTTCAAGTATTTTCTTCTTCTTCATTTTTGTTATTGCAAGGAGAAAGTTCAAAAAATCCCTATGATTTAATATTTTATCACTTATCCCTTTATACTTCTATTTTTTTAATCACTTATTTCTCTAATGCTTTTCTTACTTGTTCACTCAAGCAACCTAATATTTGATGGCGTTAAAAAGATTAATTTAGATGAAAAAATACACGAGAGATAAGTGATAAACAAAAAATATACAAAGATTTAAATGAATTTGTAGCAAACCACAAAAGATTTTTTGAACTTTCTCCATTAATTTATTTTCTGATAACTAATAGGAGATTGTTAAATTAACTTTCCAATTTGGCATTGACTTCTGCCAAAACAATTAGTGCCGTTTGGAGGGGCTTTTATCCATAAAAAAAGTTGCTTTTTTTTTAAAATAAAAGTATTTTTGAGAATTTTAGATATTTAGATAACAACTTTTTAAAAAAGTATAATTTAAAATAAAATTTAAAATGCTATTTTTTTTAACCAGTAGTTAGTTACTTTTGAAAAAAATAAAAATTAGAAGATAATATGTTTTTTTTTGGAAAAAAGATAATATAAATTTTTAAAATACAATTTTAACCTCGTCCCATCATATCTATTATATCTCTTCGTTATTGTAATTTTATATATAGGAAGTGATTTTTTTTATTTTAACATCAATTTTTTTTTTTATGTAAACGTGATTTTCAGATCATATATCCAAATGTAAAATAACTTTATCTTTTAAAAAAAGCAATGTATAAAAAGTCATTTTTTAAAAACTCATCCAAACACACGGTCACATCCAAAATAGAAAATATAGTTTCAAATTTTGTTAATAATTAGCACGTATTTTGTACACAATATTAGTATTTTTACATTTAGGTAAAATTTCAAAAATAAAAGTCAAAAGAGAAATATTAAGATTTTTTAAAAATAAAATTCTAAAAAATACATATAGTTAATTCAGGTAAAATAAAAACATTTAATAGAACAAATATTTGTAATTATAAAAATATACTCATCAAATTAATTAAATTTAAAACCAAATCAATTCTTATCAGATTCTCTTATTTAATAGTGTTAGGTCCGAGGTAGACCGTATTGCTATACCGGATGGTATGCGCTCAGAGATGATGTATATGCCCAATTTACTAGGCTATATGCCGAGGTCCCAATCACTGCGCACCAGCAATAGGCTTTATAACCAGGGGGTGTTGTGTGTGCACAATGAGTGGAATAAGCTAGGCGATTCAGAGGTGTGTACCTGAGATGTTTAGGTGCTTATTTATAGAGGTACCTGGCTCGGCTGCTGAGCTCCGTCGTTGAGATTTCGTCCGACTTGGTCGGCCTCAACGGGCGAATTTGGGTCAGTTGGGATTTTGCCATATCCCCCATCCGAGATATTCTCGGAAGGCGGTTGGCTGAGCTTCGTCCATAACAGTTGCCCCCCAGCTCGGTATTCCGAAAGTCGGAATGCCGAGATTCTCTGGTTTAATTAGCCGTTCTTCATCTTGCCACTTATTCCACGTGCAAACTATGTCGGAGGTCGTAACTCTTCGAATCTTGTTATAATTTTCGATCAGGTTTGTGAGGTCAGTGGATTTTGAATGTCGGAACCCTTGACATGACCTTTCAGCTTTCTGACCTTTCGTTTTCTTACCACTTTCTGTCCTTTCGTCTTACTCCTGCAGTGACGGTTATAACTGGACACGTGTACTCCCTTTACTGGCGGTTCCGCGCATTGGGCAGGAAAGCTACTCTGAGCCTAGAGTAGGCCATGATTGTGATCATTAACTGCAGGTAGGCAACGCAGGTGGTGCAGGTCGTGCAGGGCGGCGAAAATCCTCTTTTGCCCCTGATGCCTGAGACGTTTGGGAGACCACCCTTTGGTCTTCCACCCCCTTTCAGCCCTATAAATTCGCATGTTCATTACCACCTCCCCTTTCCTGCTCTTACGCGTCTCCTAGGGTTGGGTTTTCTGCATATTCTTCATTTGTCCCAGTGTTCTTCGTTCACATTCCTTCTACCCAGTTTTTTGTACCAGGTAATTTTCTCTCTCTTTTGTAGATTTCTGTTTTTCTTGTTCGTTTTCTGGTTGAGTAAGGAGTGTTTCTTGTCTTATCCACCCTTTGAGTGGGTAATGGACACTCCTAGTAGTTCTAGTGGCCAAAATGATAGTAGAGAGGTATCTGAGGAGATGATAGGTAGGTTGCCACGATCCGTTCAGTACTGGTTTTATGGTAGGGAGTATACTGAAGAGGAGAGGCTTGAGCAGCTTCTCCGAAGTCACCGAGGAGGTCGTCGGACCTCCAGAGGTGCTCGTGGTAGGAGAGGTAGAGGTCGGAGGGGACGCAGGGGTGAACACCCCCAACCCTCTTTTACTAGAGGTGCGTCCTCCTCGATTCCTCAGGCTTCAACTTCTGGACCGAGTTTCTTTTCCGAGCCAGTTCCCTTGTCTTATATTCTTCCTCCTCCACCGTTTGGGCAAGGTTCGGGGTCTGTTTTAGATCGGATCCCACCTTTCCCATTAAGTAGTAGTTGTTCCAGCATTTCTTCATCCGAGCTAGGTTTTCCCAAATCGGAAATCCCTTCCGCTTTTGATGACTCGGCATCCAGTCAGGTGCCCTTCGTCGATCTCCTTAGTAGTTCTGACGACTCTATCCCTTTTTCTTGGAGTCCAGGCCCGTTACCATCTGATTTAGATGATTCTGGGTCAAGTCAGGTTGATTATATTTCTGACCCGACTCCTTCGTGTTCCAGGGACCTGACAATGGACAATTCTGATGTCAATGAATGGGTTCTTCTAGAAATCCTTCATATGCGGTCAGTAATGACTCCAGCCGACGTCTCCCAGCTTCCTCTTGGGAATCCTGAGGGGGTCGACCTTCTTCCACCGGGTGATTTTCCGATATGCGCAGGCCCCATATCAGATGAGCCCTGCTTCTTCTTTTTCTACCGGGATCTGGTCACAAAGGTCGGAATTCGGCTTCCGTTCACAGACTTCCAAATGGCCGTGCTGCGTCGGATTCGAGTAGCGCCTTCCCAACTTCACCCAAATTCGTGGGCTTTTATCCGAGGTTTTGAGCAATTGTGCTCTTACCTCTTTCTTCCTTGTACAGTCCCCCTTTTTTATTTCTTTTTTGATGTCTATACGGCTCGGAGTGGTGCCGAGTTAAAAGAGAGGAAAGGGTGGGTTACCTACCGAGGTACCCCTGGTAGGGGACTTTTCATCCCTTACTCTCAATCCTTTAAAGGCTTTAAGAATGCCTATTTTAAAGTGGCTTCTCGTCCCGATTCCCTCCCTTGGTTTGGCAAGGAGCTGCTAGATGATGGGAACTTATTATGCCACTTCGAGCTGTATTGGACGCGAAAACACTATCGACGTCGTCCAAAACACTACGCCACTCCTGTGTCCGCGCTTTCCAGAGCTGAGAGATTCGCGGTGCGGATTTTAATCGAGTACACTGACGACTGTGGCGTCATCGACTTAAGTCGGATAGTAAATAAATTTGGAGATGATGCTATTTATGAGTTTGGTATGTATGTCAAGCTTTTTATTTAACTTTGACAACATTCTCTTTTTGATGCTTTTTAACACTGCATTTTCTGATTTTCAGTTGGCATGACTTCGGCTGAGTACAAGAAGTATCTACCCAAGCGAGCCGGCAAGGGCAAGTCGCGAGAGGCTGCCCCTCCAGAACCCGAAGCGTCAAAGCGACGGCGGGTAGACATCATTTTGGGGGAGGACCCACCTGCTGACGAGGTGGTTCCTATTGATGTTTCTCCCCCATCACCAAGTCCAGCTGCAATACCTGCTTCCCAGTGGACCCAGGGGGCCCTCCTCAGTTTGGAGCCAGGGGAGCTATGGAAGTCAGGCGTTTCTGACCGTCTCAGGGCGGCTTTGAAGCCTCCCCCTGGTCTCTTTCTGGATTCCGGCCTGACCTCTTCTGTGAGGGTCATGTTGAAGCGGATGGAGGAGGACGCCTTAAAGACGACCTCATTGATCCAGATATTTCAGGACCTCCTCCAGAATCTGGACCAGGCGAATGCGGCCAAGTCATCCCTCTCTGCTAAGGTCGTGGAGTTAGAGCGATCTAAGTCCGCCCTGGAGGTTAAATTTGGGGATCTGCAGAAGGAGGTGGACACGGCGAAGGAGGACCTGCGCCTTTCCAATTCTAAGGTCGGTGAGCTGAGCGCCGAGAAAGAAGCCCTTACCCAATCTTTGGGGGATAAAGATGTCCAACTTCAGGCGCTTCAAACTCAGCTCGACCAAAAGACTGCCGATTTTGAAGAGGCCAGGAACGCGGTGGTTAACGCGGCTGTCCAAGCTTTTGACAACGCCATTGCTCAGGCCCGAGTTCTCAACCCAGGGCTCATCGAAGAGGGCATGGACGTGTCTTACGAAGTAAAGGACGGCGTCATTATTCCGGGTTCTCCTGGTTCCGAGGAAGAGGCCGAGGCTGGGACCCCTTAATTTCTGTTTCTACAATATTTTGTAATCATTGCCGTTTTTCGGCTTAGCTTTTGTTATGACCTTTTCCATGATCACAATCGCGAACCTCAGATCGAATATCCACAATCGCACGATATCGATTGATAGATATGTAACTGAACCAGAGACCACAACAC
>JAVKPL010010652.1:0-45786 GCA_032173675.1 Gastrolobium villosum
TACCATACATGATTTATGCCTCCTTAGTTCACCTAGCATTCTCATTGCATAGGTTCTACTTTCATAACTTACTTTTCAAGGAATACTTAAGCATTTACATCAATGCATCCTTTCATATTATGACATTCATCCTTGTGAACATCTCATTTACATCACATATATCTCATCATAAAAGTCCAACTACATAATCATAGACTTGACATATATCTTTAAACTTCAACTTTACATAATCCATGCTCATTGCTTTCTAAACAATTATACAACATGGAAATACATATATACATAAAATATGTGTGGTTGTCATCAGGATCTCAAATTACATCATGAATTGTACAAGATATATGATCATCTTCTAAGTTCTCTAATACATTATCATGTGATCTCAAAATTTGATTACATATGCATATACATAGAAAGGTAATCCAATCTACATGCTATGCCATAAGATCTATACTGGCTCCTTGCCACTTGCTACTCTCTCTCCATCTGTGGAGGTACCTGAAATGATATCCCCAACACGGGGTGGGACATAAATCTCAATGAACTAAGGGTCTTTGGAGTATTACTCCACCCTATAGTTCACTTTATGTGAATAAATAGTAAAATAACACAACATATAATGTTTATTCTGTCATATTTGTTCCGTTATTATGTTCTGTCATTTTTATTCTGTTCTATTTTTCTATTTTGTTATGTCATATAGAACTTCCAATAGAACTCTATTGTGTTTCTTCGGTATCTATACCCGAAGGAGGTCTCGAAGGCTGACTTCAAGGGAAGTCCACATGTATTCATATATATATATATATATATATATATATATATATATATATATATATATATATAATAATTTATTTGATGAAACTTCCAAGAGGTTTTTGTTACATCTCTTAGGTATCTACACCCAAAGGAGGTCCTCATGAGCTAGCTTCAAGGGAAGTCTCTTTCATACTTTTACATTTTAATCTTATACACCAACTAATCTTAATCATCTTATCATATATTTACTTACATTATCATATCTTTTCTTATATATAAGGAACTTCCAAGAGACTAGTGCTACGCCTTTTAGATATCTGATCTCATGGAAGTCATATTATCATACCCATTGAAAGTTTCTCTCTAATATAGTCCTTTCATGAGCTCCTCTATTTAATAGGCTCAACCCTCACGGAGGTCATACTACCATACCCATGGAAAGACCATACATGCAAACTCATGGAGTTCCTCTTACCATACCCACTCGCAAAGGTCATTTTACCATGCCTATGGAAAGCATTGTTACACATATATAGTTCACTTTTCTCTTTTACTTATAACATACATTATCTCATCACATACATCTATTATCTCATATCCAAGGAACTCCCAAGAGACTTTTGCTTCGTCCCTTAGGTTGCTACCCTCATGGAGGTCATAATACCATACCCATGGAGAGTTCCTCTCTAGTATAGTCCTTTCATAACATCCTTTGTCTCATAGGCTGCTATCCTCATAGAAGTCATAATACCATATCCATGGAAAGGCCACACATACCAACTCATGGAGGTCATACTACCATGCCTATGAAAGGTATCAAATGCATACATGCATTATCTTAAATCCAAGGAACTTCCAAGAGAAACTGTTGTCTCTTAGGTTAATATACTATACCCATGGGAAGTCTCCCTATATTATGGTCCTTTCATGAGCTACTAGTGTCTCATGGGATCTACCCTCATGGAGGTCATACTACGATATCCATGGAAAGGCTAGACATACATGCAAACTCATAGAAGTCATAATACCATTCCCATGGAAAGCATCATAATCACTTACATATAAATCTACTGGCCAAATATACAATTCATACATACTGACATATCATTTATCATTCGTCATGCATCATTGTTGCGATCGCATCAAGAATACCAGTTGTACAAGTAATAAAGAAGTGGGTAAAGTATCATTCCGAAGAGGATTAATGTTTCAAGCACTAGTTTACTATTTTTACTTAAGTTGGACAAATTAAATTTGGTTTGAGAAGAATAATAGAAATCCAATTTTAAAGAAAATAATGAAAAGAAAAAAATGCCAAACAACAATTAAATGCAAGAAAAGAATTCTAATAATTAAAGATGGATTTGAAACCAATAATAAAGATTGCAGCTAGGCATAATTCACCTTTGATCCCCTTGCAGCTACGCATTGTAGTGCTCCCTCGGGTTGACTATGGTGTCTCCAGGAAAGCTTCCTTGACTCCTCTTAGCTAACTGCCTTAAAAATTGCCTAGTTTGATTCTCCAAATTCCTAATTGAAGCATCTTGGTTCTTGAAGGATGATCTAGCCTCGTGGATGAATGCATCAGTGTTTTGCATGTAATAATTGGTGGTCTTGGTTAGTTGCATAAGTTCCTTTTCCAACTATGAAATGGTATTCTGCAGAGGAGGTGGTGGTTGCAACTTTGTGGTGACTTATTAAGAAGCTTGGATTATTCATCCATCTTAAACTATAAGTATCACCATAGGGACTGCTCTGGTTCCTCTATAGGTTCCCCATGTAGTTGACTTAAGATGGTTCTATTACGCTAAGAGCATCACAATTGTTGCTAACATGATTGCCTCCACAATATTCGTAAACTAGCAATTGCGCTTGAATATCAGAAATTTGGAACTTTTTAAACATTTTAGTTAGATTTGTAATTTTTTGAGACATAATCTTCTGTTGGGCTAGCATTGCATCATTACTCTCCAGTTGAAGAGCTCTATTCCTGGGCTATACTAGAACACTCTTATTCTCTAATGAGGCCATTGACTTAAATAACTCCAATGCTTGAGTTGGAATTTTCTGTCTCAAAGAGCCTCATGTAGCGACATTTATAAATATCCTGGAGGATGGTGTGATTCTATTGAAGAAGACTCAAACTTTCTGTCCAGTTGTCAGCTAATATTGGGTGCAACTTCTGTGCATTTCCATAAACCTTCTCCATGCAGCACACATAAATTCTCCCTCTTGCTGGGTAAAAATATGATGTCATTTAACATCTGATTATACTTAGCCATTGGAAAGAATTGGGCTAAGAACTTGACCGTCAGAGCATCCCCACGTGTTGATGTTGTGCATAGGCTGTTGATTCAACTAACTCAGTGTTTCCTCCTTCAATGAGAACTGGAATAACCTCAAGCGAATCGAGTCATCAGATACGCCATTGATCTTGACAGTCAACGGCGGAGTTAGGGAGGGGCTAGGGGGGGCCACCGCCCCCCCCCCCAAATTTTAAGAATTTTTTTTTAATATATATATAAAATAAAATTTTGTTAATATTATTAAATTATTTGTTTTAAAAATTGTATATTATAAAATTACTTGTCATGAAATCATTAGATATCACACTATACTCAATCTTTTTTTATTCCTATGGCTATTCCTCTTATCAATTTTAACAAATCTTTTTTATTTCTATTGCTATTCCTCTATCAATTTTAACAAACTCTCATGGCCTCATCTGTATCCCAATGAAAAAAAATTCTCTCTCAATTTTAATAAATCTTCTCAGCTCAGGTCTCTCATTATCTCTATTTTTTTATGAAATTAACAATGCTACTATTATTTGATTGTTTTGTTTCAAAATCCGTTCATATCATCCCCATGTTTTGAATGTTTTGTTTCGACTCATTATCTTCCATGGATTAACATTTTTTTTATACCGACCTTCAGTGTATTAATGTTTAGATAAATAAACTCATCTATACGAATCTTTTTTAATTTATTGGTTCATACGTGTTTTGATTTTTTATTTATTTATTTGTCCAACACAATTTATTCTTTCAATTTGAAAAGTAATCCTCAATGAAACATTAAATCATTAAACACGTAGAGTAAGAGTCAAATGAAGTGATCTTAATTAGCTTACCACCTTTTTGCTCTCTTTTCATTTGCATAATTGTGTTTCTCTTTATGTAGTGGTTTCGTATAAAGAAAATAAATTTGCTCTAACTTAAAAGATTCACTTTTTGGGACAACTTGGTTGTAGTTTTTTATTTTATTTTTTAAAAAATATGTAGTTAAAATCATTGTTTAAGTTAAGACACTTTTTTTTAATTATTATTTTAAACTACTTTTTATGTCTATTGGACCGAGCAATAGTACATTTTTTTCAATCTTTCAAATGTTGTTAAATGTTAATATTTTGGTAAGAAATTAACCAAATGAGTTCCTACGAGGTCAAAAGGTAATAAAAATACTAATATTATGCAAAAACAAAATATTAACTTTCGCCCCCCTCTCCTCTAATCCTGACTCCGCCACTGTTGACAGTGTCACAAATCAGTAGGAACTTGTCCAAATGCAAATGAGGATCTTCCACATCGCTTCCTCCAAATTGATTTTGTTGGACCAACGTGAGTAATGTCGACTTGATCTTAAAATTATTCGCAGCAACTGTCGGCTTTACGATGCTTGATGTGGCCCTACCAAATAACATTTTGGTAACATTTCTAGGAAAGTGACTTTCCCACCATATTCCTAAAAATTATTATTCCCAAGCAAAAAAATATTTATCCTCTACCAAACACAAGAATTTTCCTCTACCCTTGGATTAGGATTTGATCATTTAAGTAAATCTTGGTGTTCTTTTGATCTTTGTTTCTGCAATTTAGTTTTCTCTGTGCCGAAAATTGTGGCACATCGCACTTGGGAAAGTGTCAAAATTCAAAATGCTCCTAATGAATGCTTTAAGTTGTTTAGAAAGACGGCAACAACTTGTGCGATAGATTAATTTTTTTTATATCGATACTAATTATTTTGTTTTTGTTCGAGGCGAGCCAGTTTTCGCGTATCTTCACCAATTTTAACTCTTTAAATCAATTATAAGATTAAGAGGAAGGTTATAGTTACAACCTAATTTTTTTTATAACCTCTTACAACCATATCTTATCATCGTTGATTTCCGCTAATCAACGGTTATCATTTATTATGAATTAATAATTAATTAATGAGTTTAATTTGAGAAAATGATAACCGTTGATTGGCGGAAATCAATGATGATAAGATATGGTTGTAAAAAAAAGTTGTAACTATAACTTTCCTCTAAGATTAATATTGAGTCGAAACTTAGTCACACTTAAAAAGTTTTCCCCCTCTTCGAAGATGTATTTGATGGGAATCAAACTCAAATACTCTCCCTGCTCTACTTAACATGTATTGTTAACTAGATATCCATTTGATGACAGATAAATTTTTTAAATAACCAAATATTTTCCAATATATATTTGAAGAGCTAAACTCGCCCACATGTTAATAAAGTACTATTTTAAATTTTTTAATTATTCATATAAGTTTTTTAATTATATAAATTTTGTAATTTTTCCTATATTGTAAACATCAATTGAAAAGTCATATATTAAAAAAAAATTAAATTCGTAATCAAATCTTAACATTTATAATAAAATTTATAAAACACATACTATGTTATTATATACGTAATTTACCCTGCATTAAAGGAGTACAATTTTCTTTACCCAAAAAAAAAAAAAAAAAAAGAGTACAATTTTTTTGGTCCAAATTCAAAAACTGCATTTAGTTTTGTGCATGCATGTGTCTCCAATCATGCTCATATATACTCTCTATCTCTCTTTGCTATGTCGTCCCCACTTCAGAATCGATGATTCGTTATATTATATTGAAGACCCAAGAAATACAATAGTGCCCAACACTCCAAATAGAAACGACACTAGAAGGCAAGGAGAATAAAGTATTATTGTTGAACCTATTTTGTATTTATTTTTTATGAAGACACGTACTTGAAAATTACTTGTCGAACTAACATATATTAAAAAGTATTTATTATTCTAGGATTGTTTTCACTTTTCAACACGTTACGAACCACTGATTTTGTTAAACTAGTTAATAAACCATTGTCAAACTGTCATTTTTTCTGTTTCATTATTAATGGGTCAAATTCACAGTGAAGTGTTATATGGACTTGCGCTATTATTAGAAATAAAAATAAAAATTAGTGACTTATTTACAATATAATAATACCACAACGCGCAAGTCAACGTGGGGCTAAGGGGAGGGATTAAATTGAAATGAAGCTTTCTCTCTTTTTATTCTTTAGCTTTAGTTGGGTTTATGCATGTTATTGTTTAGATACATTGTTATTTTCTCGGTCTATCATGCTTTTATTTATAAAATTAATATTTTTTATGTTAGAAGATAATTTTTTCTAGTGTTTTCATAAGATAAAATTGTCTAATACAATATAAGAAATGTATTTTTCTTTATTTATTGGGTTTTTTTGGGTTTATCTTTTTTAAAGGAATATGGTTTTTTTTTTCTTTTTGGGTTAGTGTTTGAGTGGAATTTTTCTTCAGAAAGTAAATGTTAGAAAACAATATTTTTTATTAAAATAGTATAATTTAATAAAAATAAGAATAAAAAAAATTGTAAAGGTTTCTTCTGAGTTTAACTTTTTATAAAAATATTATTTTATGATTAATTAAAGTTCAACTAAGTTACAATAACATATTGACACATGATTGATGCTTTTATCCATTTGAAATCAACTTCACTTTTCATATCTAATAGTCAAGGCCTTGGTGATCTAAACATTTCTAATTAAATAAAATTTCCAAAATAAAACAAACCATACATTTTTTTAAGCACAACATGGTTTCAAATTCCCGATTTATGTTAAGGGACACAGAGGTTTGAAATTGAAGACAAAAATGGTAACACAGCTCTGGCATTCACGAGAGGTTGTAATATTAAATAAAAAATAACAAAGCATGTGAATGATTAAAATCAATTGAATTATAAAAATATTATTTTATGATTAATTAAAGTTCAACTAAGTTACAATAACATATTGACACATGATTGATGTTTTTATCCATTTGAAATCAACTTCACTTTTCATATCTAATATTCAAGGCCTTGGTGATCTAAATATTTCTAATTAAATAAAATTTCCAAAATAAAACAAACCATACATTTTTTTAAGCACAACATGGTTTCAAATTCCCGATTTCTGTTAAGGGACACAGAGGTTTGAAATTGAAGACAAAAATGGTAACACAGATCTGGCATTCAGGAGGAGAGATTATAATATTAAATAAAAAATAACAAAGCATGTGAATGATGAAAATCAATTGAATTATAATTCCAATTATTTAACCACACTCTCACTTTGAAATCTACAACTGGTTGCTTTATTCTGATCATCTTTACAAAATATTCGTAGTTAAATCTGCCTTAAGGGGCTTTTGGTAGAGAAGATAAATTTTTTGACCATGTAAATATAATTAGCGGGAAAATGGTAGAAAAATTAAAGTAATAAAAAAATTTAAAAAAAATTATTTGGTAGATCGGAATATTACCAGGAAAATTAATAGGAATTTACTAAGACTATATTTGGTTGAAAGTAAAATATCCACTAGGAAAAATGTCAAAAAATCAAAAATACCCCTTACAAAATTCGAATGTGATTATTCAATAGACCCATGAAAGTATGGCCGGACACCTGTGCCATGAAGAGGAATAGCCAAATAGCATCATCATTTCTATTTTCATATCATATTTACAGAATCACACATGACCCAACAATTATTACGGCCTCTAAGACTATGGCCATGGTTTCACCACCATACTTGTGCTAGCATTCCACTTCACCACCGTACTTGGCTTCCTTCACTGATCCCCAAATCAAACTCATCCTTAGGTCTTGTAACAGAATTTTGATTTCTGAATAGACCCATTTCGTTTTTTTGATTGCCCACTTCGGAAAGTTG
The DNA here is from genome assembly GCA_032173675.1 of Gastrolobium villosum. NCBI lineage: Eukaryota > Viridiplantae > Streptophyta > Magnoliopsida > Fabales > Fabaceae > Gastrolobium > Gastrolobium villosum. The sequence goes on from JAVKPL010010652.1 coordinate 7,770, forward strand.
CAATCTTTGCTAAAAGCTCGTGTAATTTGTTTTGGGTTGCAGGGTCACTTCTTTGGACCAAGTTGTGTTCGAAGCTCTTAGGATAGTTAAGGTGTTTTTTTTGTCTATCACAGACATGATGAAAATAGCAGTGTTTTAAAACCTCACCCCACCCCCGGTTGATTTGGGTTGACCCCTCCCCTCTGAGGGTTGGGGTCAAGTTGTATCCTATATGCACATCGACCCCTCCGACTCCCAAAACCCAGCTGGGTTTCAATGACTCTCGGGTCAAAGGGGTCAAAGGATTCACTGCATGTGAAACAACATCGTTTTATTAAAAAAAAAAAATTAAAAATGCTTGCAAACCTATATCTAATCGTTCACTTTTCTCCCAACGACCTAGACTTGTGGTATCTTGATACTTTGGTATCATTAGAATATGAGTTTTGTACTTTGGTATCTTGATACTTTGATTAGATTGTATAATATTGACATGTTTATAATTGGTGAATTATATTAAATATATTTTGAATCTTTAATGATTAGTGATTTATTTTTTAATATTCTCATATAGAATATATATTTATATTTTTTTAATATATAAAACCGGTCCAACGTAGTAACCTCATGACCCTTCAGTTGAACCCGTGACCCCGACCTCAGCCGGGTTGATGGCTGAGCTGGGTTTTTAAACACTGAAAAATAGTGCTACTGGAATTTTTATTTATTTATGATGTGAAAATGTAATGGTGGATGAGTCTGTTGTCGACGAGAAGGTGTTTGTTGTTTTGCCACAGGGACTGGGACCAGATATTCACGAAGGAATGCGAAGGCAAGGGGCATTTGGATAACAATCATGGCGCCAAAATTTTCGCTTACCCGGTTATCTCCATATACCACCTCCAAGGTGGTCTTTTGAAACAGTGTTTGGACCAAAATTTACACACACCGCACCATTTCATGGGAAATCGAGTTGCTTGGATTTATTTCTCAAACTCTTCTACTAAATACAGCATTATTCAATAACCACTCTCACTTACCCATTAATCCCCCTAAAAATCACCTACCAAACACTCCCTAAAAAAAAAGGAGGATGTCTGTAGCATAGACATCTTTTTTTTAAAAAAATGGTATTCACAAATAAAAATAAAAAAAGTTTTATATTATATCTTACCGATAAAATATAGTATTTTTGCTGCAATTAAGGCATAAATGTTTTTACCTAACATATAATAATAAAAATCTTGGTAAAGAATGAGAGGGATAAATTCCACTAACGGGAAAGGCAAAAAAACCAATCAATATTCCTTGTGTGTTAGGTTCGTGGTTGACCAAACTATTATTTTTTTAATATTATATTCATAAAATAATAATTTTTTCTAATGATATTGGACTATTAATGTAAATAGTTAGCCCATCTTCAAAAATATTTATAATAGTTAACCCTCTTATTAATTTGAATAACACTTATAACTTTAATGTTTTAAATTCGCCCCCATTATAAAATAATTTGGCATCTCTGCAATTGATTTGGTTGTCTCTTGACGTACAAGAACATGTGTTAGGTAGCTTCTGATATGGGCCCAAATGTTCCAAGCCCAAATAGTACGGGCAATATTCCAACCCAAAGTCACAACCCAGCGGATGATAGTGTATTGGTATTGTCTGAGTCAACTCCTAGGGCACCATCAGGAGATTTACTGAAGTTGGATGAAGAAGGAGATGCAAGGAGGTTGAGCATGCATGCTGATGCAGAGGTTGAGGATGGTCCAGTGGAGTCCGAAGAAGGAAGGCCCATGATAGAAGAGAGACCAAGAAGAACAAGGAGGAAGCCCTACCGTTTCAATGATAAGGAGTTTGTATGCAAGTAATGTTAGATTGATTGTTGTCCTGATGTAAAGAATACTTGTAGATAGTATACATGTAATACGGTTACAAGTAGTTGTAACTAACTGCTATCAGTTTGCTTATAAATAGGGAAATACAGATTGTAGTTACCCATTCAATTTTGATAAATGAAATTCTGGATTCTTCTTTTCATCTCTATGTTCATATTCTTCCTCATCCCCTTTCTCTTGTTCTAGGGTAGAACTGTGATTCTATCAACTGGTGCTTTCATTGAGAGTTGAACCATGGCACCCGACAACCGTGTTCGTACCCTTGACGATAGGGTAGATCAAACCCAATCGGAAGTTGAAGCCTCAAGAATCAGATGAACAAACAATTCATGGAGATCACCTGCAATCTCGATGCGATTTTCGACAACTACAGAGAACATCAATCCTCTACCCTATCTTATGCTAGCAACCATCAGCTAGGGCCCAAGGATTTTCAAGCTGCGAAGAACCTCCGTCTAAAGGTTTCGAAGTTCGATGGTTCTTCAGACCCACAAGATTGGATATACCAGATAAGTCAGTTTTTTGACTTTTATGATGTTGCGGATGCACAACGATTGAAGATAGCTCCGTTTTATTTCTCCGGTAAAGCTCTGGCATGGAACCGCTGGTTGCATAAGAATACTTCCATCAGTTCATGGGAAGGTTTTCTAAAGTCTCTTCAAGTCCGTTTTGGACCTTCCGAGTTAGAAGACTATCAAGGCAAACTGGCTAAATTGATGCAACACGGTTCTGTCATGGAATATCAGGCTGAGTTTGAATCTATGTCTAACAAGGTAAATGGGTTACCTGAATCCTTCTTATTGAGTTGCTTTATCTCTGGATTAAAACCTCAAATACAGTATGAAGTTTCTTCTTTTGATCCCCCTACCCTCACCAAAGCCATAGCTCTGGCCAAGATTCAAGAGCTTAAACTACAAAACAAAAACTTTCACCCTAAAATTCACTCCCCATACCCACCTTTATTACCTACACCAAACACTCAAACCAAATCCTTTAAACCCATAACCAGTCTTGACCCCACTGTTTCAACCAAAAGTCCTCTCCATCGTTTAACCCAGAGTGAAATCCAGGAGAGAAGAGATAAGAAACTATGCTTTTATTGTGGTGACAAATACTTCATGGGCCACAAATGCAAGGCTTCTGTGCATGTTTTAATAGTACCTGATGATGAACTATTAGACCCCGAATCTATAGACTTTATGAATACACCAATCGAGCCACAAGATCAACCTGAACCTGAGTCCACTCCACAGATCAGCCTTCACGCATTATCAGGGTTTAGTGTGCCCCAAACTCTTTGTTTCACCTGTCATATTGGCAAGTCTGAATTATCCTTGTTGGTTGATGGGGGAAGCACCCATAATTTCCTCCAGCCACAAGTGGTTTCTACACTTCGTTTACCGGTGATTACTGATAAGCATTTTGATGTCATGGTGGGAAATGGACACACATTAAAGTGTGAAGGTTTTGTCCAGCTGTGCCAGTTCAGATCCAATGGCATGTTTTTCTGGTGGATTTTTATGTCTTGCTTATTCAAAGGGCAGACATGGTGCTGGGAGTGCAATGGCTGCAGATTCTGGGGCCTATAATGTTGGATTACACTCGCCTGACAATGTAGTTTACTTGGCAAGGGGAGACAATTAAATTGCAAGGGGATAAACACAGAGGTCCCATTTCCTATAATCAATTCAGAAAAATCCACAATACAGGTCAGATTGCTTCTCTGTACCAACTCACTTTGTTGAGTTTGAATTCACCTATTGAAGAGCCAGTTATTGATTCCCATGTACAAAGCCTCTTAGAAGAGTTTGACAGCATCTTTCAAGAGCCCAGGGAATTACCTCCTCATAGACACTTAGATCATGAGATCCATCTAGAGCCTAATTTTGCTCTGGTCAATGTTAGACCGTATCGGTATCCTCATTTTCAAAAAGGGGAAATAGAGAGGCAAGTTCAGCAACTGCTAGAATCTGGGTTTATCAGAAACAGTACAAGTCCTTTCTCATCCCCTGTACTGTTAGTTAAGAAGAAAGATGGGACATGGAGGTTTTGCATAGATTACAGAGCTCTAAATAATATCACAAATCGTGATAGGTTCCCTATTCCCACTGCCGATGAGGTCATAGATGAACTAGGTGGCTCTCAAATATTTTTCAAATTGGATTTGAGAGCAAGATATCAGAAGCTTCGAGTTCACCCAGCTGACATTCAGAAGACAGCTTTCAGGACTCATCAAGGACATTATGAGTTCCTTGTGATGCCTTTTGGGCTGACAAATGCACCTGCAACATTTCAGGCCACAATGAACTTGTTGTTCCAGCCTTATCTACGTAAGCTTGTTGCTGTACTTTTTGATGATATTTTAATTTACAGCTCTTCTTTAGAACAACATTTGGAACATTTGAAAGTAATGCTAACCAGTTTGAAAGAGCACCAATTTTTTGTGAAAAGGAGCAAATGCTCATTTTCCCAAACAGTACAAGGAGTCAGTATGGATACCAGCAAAGTTCAAGTTATGATAGATTGGCCACCTCCAACAAATATCAAACAACTCAGAGGTTTTCTAGGCTTAACCGGTTATTGTCCAGTTGTGCCAATTCAGATCCAACGACATGTTTTTCTGGTGGATTTTTATGTCTTGCCTATTCAAGGGGCAGACATGGTGCTGGTAGTGCAATGGCTGCAGATTCTGGGGCCTATAATGTTGGATTACACTCGCCTGACAATGCAGTTTACTTGGCAAGGGGAGACAATTAAATTGCAAGGGGATAAACACACAGGTCCCATTTCCTTTAATCAATTCAAAAAAATCCACAATACAGGTCGGATTGCTTCTCTGTACCAACTCACTTTGTTGAGTTCGAATTCACTTATTGAAGAGCCAGTTATTGGTTCCCATGTACAAAGCCTCTTAGAAGAGTTTGACAGCATCTTTCAAGAACCCATGGAATTACCTCCTCATAGACACTTAGATCATGAGATCCATCTAGAGCCTAATTCTACTCCGGTCAATGTTAGACCGTATCGGTATCCTCACTTTCAAAAAGGAGAAATAGAGAGGCAAGTTCAGCAACTGCTAGAATATGGGTTTATCAGAAATAGTACAAGTCCTTTCTCATCCCCTGTACTGTTAGTTAAGAAGAAAGATGGGACATGGAGGTTTTGCATAGATTACAGCGCTCTAAATAATATCACAATTCGTGATAGGTTCCCTATTCCCACTGCCGATGAGCTCATAGATGAACTAGGTGGCTCTCAAATATCTCCAAACTGGATTTGAGAGCAGGATATCACCAGCTTCGAGTTCACCCAGCTGACATTCAGAAGACAACTTTCAGGACTCATCAAGGACATTATGAGTTCCTTTTGATGCCTTTTGGGCTGACAAATGCACCTGCAACATTTCAGGCCATAATGAACTTGTTGTTCCAGCCTTATCTACGTAAGTTTGTTGCTGTATTTTTTGATGATATTTTAATTTACAACTCTTCTTTAGAACAACATTTGGAACATTTGAAAGTAGTGCTAACCAGTTTGAAAGAGCACCAATTTTTTGTGAAAAGGAGCAAATGCTCATTTGCCCAAACAGCAGTTGAATATTTGGGCCATGTAGTGTCAGTACAAGGAGTCAGTATGGATACCAGCAAAGTTCAAGTTATGATAGATTGGCCACCTCCAACAAATATCAAACAACTCAGAGGTTTTATGGGCTTAACCGGGTATTATAGGCGATTTGTGTGCAACTATGCATCTATAGCTGCCCCGTTAACAGACCTGCTGAAGAATGATTCCTTTCTATGGTCCGATAAAGCTCACATAACTTTTATGAAACTAAAAACTGCCATGGCTTCTGCACCTGTTTTGTGCCTACCCAATTTTTCTGAGGAGTTTATAGTTGAGACTGATGCTTCAGACTTAGGAATTGGTGTTGTTCTCCTTCAAAGTGAACACCCCATTGCCTATTTCAGCAAGAATTTATCATTGAGAATGCAACAAGCCTCAGCATACGTAAGAGAGTTGTATGCAATCACTGAATCTGTCAAGAAATGGAGGCAGTATCTCTTAGGGGGAGATTTACTATACGGACAGATCAGAAAAGCTTGAGGAGTCTGCTGGATCAGGTTATTCAAACCCCTGAACAACAGTACTATTTAGCCAAGCTTTTGGGATTTCAATATTCCACAGTTTATAAGCCTGGTAAAGAAAATAGGGTGGCTGATGCCCTTTCAAGGTACCCTACCATGTCCTTGATGACTTTGGCAGTGGTGCACTTTGATATTTTGGAGGATTTAAAAAAAAAGAATCAACAGAGCACGTTTTTTCAGCAAATTCATTAGAAGTTGGCCGATGATCCAGAAAACTGCTGTGATTATGAAGTCCGGGAAGGGTTATTATTGCAAAAAGGGAAGCTTCTCCTAGATCCAACTTTACCTTTGATTCAACAAGTTCTTAAGGAGAATCATTCCACTTTGACTAGCGGTCATACAGGCATTCAGAAAACTATGGCTAGAACAACTGCTAGTTTTATATGGCCAGGCATGTCCAAAGATGTTAAAGAATTTGTGAACTCTTGTGTGATTTGTCAGCAAGTGAAATATCAAACCAGAAGGCCTGTAGGTTTATTGCAACCCATCCCTATTCCTGAGAGGATTTGGGAAGATTTATCCCTTGATTTCATAGTTGGTTTACCACTGTCACATGGCTCCACTTCGATTTTAGTAGTTGTGGACCGACTGTCCAAGCAAGCTCATTTTGGTTCCCTGCCAAAAAAATACTCAGCTGCTAAGGTAGCTGAACTCTTCACTCACATGGTTTGTAGACTGCATGGTGTTCCTAGATCTCTAATTTCAGATAGAGATCCTATCTTTCTCAGTAAATTTTGGACTGAGTTGTTTGGACTCAGTGGCACTTGCTTGAGAAGGACAACAACCTACCATCCTCAATCAGATGGTCAATCTGAAGTGGTCAACAGGGTCTTGGAACAGTACCTCAGGTGTTTTGTAGCAGATAACCCAAAAAAATGGTCCAGCATTTTGCATTAGGCTGAATATTGCTACAATACTTCAGCTGGCATGTCACCTTTCAAAATAGTGTATGGCCGTGATCCCCCGTCAATTTTTCATTACATCACATCAACTGCTGAATTAGAGGATGTGGATAAATGGTTGGAAGGCAGGCAAGTTGTTTTGCTGCAGCTGAAAGAAAACTTGCTCCATTCTCAGCAGGTCATGAAAGACCAAGCTAACAAACATCGCAGGCATATACACTATCAAGTTGGGGACTTAGTTTGGGTGTTGCTACAACCATATAGGCAGGTCTCAGTGGCAAACAGGACCTCCAACAAGCTGTCAAAAAGGTACTTTGGACCATTTCCAATTCTGAAACGTGTTGGTAAGGTGGCTTATAAGTTGAGCTTACCAGTCACTGCCAAGATACACCACACATTCCATGTATCCCTACTTAAACCATTCAAGGGTGAACATCCCATTTCACCATTACCCTTGCCAGAAGCCTTTCAAGGTGGGTTACCTGTATTAGAGCCGAAACAGATTCTGTCCACTCACATATAGAAAACAGGGGATTTCTACACTAAACATGTGCAAGTACTTTGGGCAGGAATGCCAGAAGAATGTATCACATGGGAACCTTGGGAGGAATTTTCCAAGCAGTTTCCTTCCTTCAACCTTGAGGACAAGGTTGATTTTAATGGAGGAGGTGTTGATATGGGCCCAAATGTTCCATGCCCAAATGTTCCAAGCCCAAATAGTATGGGCAATATTCCAACCCAAAGTCACAACCCAGCGGATGATAGTGTATTGGTATTTTCTGAGTCAACTCCTAGGGCACCATCAGGAGATTTACTGAAGTTGGATGAAGAAGGAGATGCAAGGAGGTTGAGTATGCATGCTTATGCAGAGGTTGAGGATGGTCCAGTGGAGTCCGAAGAAGGAAGGCCCATGATAGAAGAGATACCAAGAAGAACAAGGAGGAAGCCCTATTGTTTCAATGATGAGGAGTTTGTATGCAAGTAATGTTAGATTGATTGTTGTCCTGATGTAAAGAATACTTGTAGATAGTATACATGTAATACGGTTACAAGTAGTTGTAACTAACTGCTATCATTTTCTTATAAATAGGGAAATACAGGTTGTAGTTACCCATTCAATTTGATAAATGAAATTCTGGATTCTTCTTTTCATCTCTCTGTTCATATTCTTCCTCATCCCCTTTCTCTTGTTCTAGGGTAGAACTGTGATTCTTTCAGCTTCATATTCCAATAAAATAAACAAAACCAAAGTTATTAAACATCTATTACATTATTTGGAATAAACAATATTATAATATAAATATTCTACTCTTGTCTTTACTCTTCCCAATTCCATGCTCTCTTTTATCTCTCCTATAATATTCAACTTTGGCCACTTTAATGTCTCCCATTTAAATTTGCTACCCAAATTTCTATACATGAAACCAAAATAACGAATGCTCCTTTCAATTGTGTGCACCTTATGTTTTGACTCAACAATTCACCATTTTTTCGAAATAAACTTTGGGTCGATCACATAAGCCGACGGTGATGTTAGCCTAGTTCCTAGCGAGGAGGGCGTCACACTTGTTTGAGCTATTTTGCTTATGGTGGCTCAGAGCTAAAGGTCCACGTATGGTAGATTGGTACCAATGTTGACAAGGATCATCTCTTATAAAACGTAGCATTATACTCATCTTACCTAGTTGTTTTGGCACAATTGTAAGTAAAGTTTGATGTATCAAACATGGAGATTGAAAAACTTTAAACCTGTTATTAATTAAATCCCACTATAACTGATTGAAAGTTTGTGTGCTGGTAATAGATATATTTCCCTCAAAAGAGTTTAGTATGTTAATACAATAATGATCATATGAGACACAGTATAAATCTAAGCTTAATAAAAGAATTATTACAATCAAATTATGTTAGTTTAATTGGCGTTAGAGAACTGAGTAGATGAGAATGAGAGTATATGTTCGATTGATAGACACGAGTTCTATCAAGGAAGATGAAAGGAAGGGAAAGAGGGTGAGAAAATAGAGAAAGAAGTAAATTTTCTTATTTCATCAGTTTTTCCACATTACACTGATTTCCCCCCTCTTATACTCTAAATGTGGTTCAAAGAAAACATAAAGAAAACAACAACATGCATCCCATTCACTAACTGCTATTGACCACTGATGATACAACAGAATACTAACTGAATCAGTACAGTAGGTATATACCAGAATCGTACCTCAATCGTATATTTACAACCATTATTGTTTGCTATGCCTACTCCTCAAATCTCCTTGGCTTTCTACTCACTCTCTTGGATCTTCTTTGTGCAATGGGTCTCTCTAGTTCTTGTTCCTTTGGGGTCCACTTCCTCTTCAACAATTACATGTAGCTCTGGTTCTATCTTCTTTCCTTCAGCTGTTGTCGGTGTTGCTTCCATAGTTTCTGCAGCTTTGTCTACTTCAATTGGATCCTAGTCATTGGGTTGTGAAATTGGATCATTGAGCTCTTCTATTGGGCTGTTGCATATTGGGCCCGTATCAATACCTCCCCCATTGAAATCAACCTTGTCCTCAAGGTTGAAAGTGGGATATTATTTGGAGAAATCATCCAAAGATTCCCATGTTGCATTTTCTAGTGACATGCTAGTCCATAAAATATGTACTTGCTTAACTGGAATATCTCCCATTTGAATAACAGGAGTAGCCAACACCTATTGGGGTTCCAAAATTGGTAAGCCTCCTTGGAAACACTTTGGTAGAGGAAATGGAGAAATATTATGGTCTCCCTTGAATAGTTTCAGTAAAGAAACATGAAAGGTATGGTAGATTTTGGCATGTGGAGGTAATGCAAACTTGTAGGCAACCTTACCTATACTTTTCAGAATTGTAAATGGACTAAAATAACGTTTGGCTAACTTATGTGACAACCTATTAGCCACTGATGTTTGTCTGTAAGGTTGGAGCTGAACCCATACAAGATCCCCCACTTTGTAGTGAATATATCTTCTATGTTTGTCTGCATTTTGTCTCATGGTTTCTTGGGATTGTAACAAATTTTCTTTCAACTGTTGTAAAACAACTTGTCTATCAACTAATATTTTATCTAATTCAGCCAATGTAGCAGTAGAAGTCAGATAATCCAAAATAGAAGGAGGTTCACGCCCGTATACAGCTAGAAAATGGGGCATACCAGTTGAGTTATGATAAGTAGTATTGTAGCAATACTCTGCCCAATGTAAGATTCTGGACTATTTCTTTGGACTGTCAGCCACAAAACACCTGAGATATTGCTCTAAAACTCTGTTAACTACCTCAGATTGGCCATCCGATTGTGGGTGATATGCAGTGGTGCATCTTAGTTTGGTTCCACTGAGTTCAAATAACCCAGTCCAAAATTTACTAAGGAACAATGGATCCCTATATGAAATAAGAGATCTAGGAGGGCCATGTAATTTGCACACAATCTGAGAAAAAAGTTCAGGAACTTTGGCAGCAGGAAACTTCTTAGGTAAGGCTCTGAAATGTGCTTGTTTGGAGAGTCTATCCACTACCACTAGGATAGTGGTGTAGCCATATGACATGGGTAGGCCAACCACAAAGTCTAGTGATAAATCTTCCCAAATTCTTGTAGGGATTGGTATAGGTTGCAATAGTCCAGCAGGGACCTGTGCTGGATGCTTTACTTGTTGGCACACAATACATAAATTTACAAACTCCTTTACAGCCCTCTTTAGCCCAGACCAAGTGAAATTGGCAGAAGTCCTGGCTAAAGTCTTTTGGATACCCGTATAGCCACTAGCCAAGGTGGAATGATTTTCTTGGAGTACCTGGTGGACTATGGGAGAGTTAGGATCTAATAATAACTTTCCTTTACTCAATAATAGCCCCTCACTAACCTCCAAATCTGAATTGGAAGTTGGATTCTCTGCTAGTTTCTGATACTTTTGCTTGAAAAAATCATTACATTGACCCTCTCTTTTTAAATCCTCCAAGATGGTAAAATGCACCACTGCCACTGTTTGAAGTGACATAACAGAGGGATAACGAGAGAGTGCATCAGCCACTTTATTTTCCTTTCCTGGCTTATACACTATGGAATATTGAAACCCGAGTACTTCAGCAAGATAGTATTGCTGTTCAGGGGTTTGAATCACTTGGTCCAATAAGGTACGCAGGCTCTTTTGGTCGATTCTGATTAGAAACTTCCTTCCTAGTAAATATTGTCTCCATTTCTTAACTGACTCAGTAATAGCATAGAGCTCCCGTACATATACAGAAGCTTTCTGTATTCGTAAAGTAAACTCCTTACTGAAATACGAAATAGGATGCTCATTTTGGAGTAAAACGGCTCCTATACCCAGATCTGATGCATCTGTCTCCACCATAAAATCCTGGTTGAAATTTGGAAGAGCCAGTACTAGAGCTAATGACATTGATGTCTTAAGATGTTCAAAAGCAAGTTGGGAAGCTATCGTCCAAAAGAAAGAATCCTTCTTTAATAAATCAATAAGTGGAGCAGCTATTGCAGTATAGTTACACACAAATTTTCTATAATAACCCGTGAGACTTAGAGACCCTCGTAGTTGTTTGAGATTTTTTGGTGTAGGCCATTCCAGCATGGCCTTGATTTTGTTGATGTCCATACTAACCCCTTCAGCAGAAACAACATGGCCAAGATACTCCACTTTATTTTGTGCAAATGAACATTTACTCCTCTTGATATAGAATTGATTATTCTGCAATGTAGTGAATACCATTCTTAAGTGGTGCAAATGAATATCCATTGAAGGGTTGTATTTTAAGATATAGTAAAAAAAAAAAACAGCAGCAAACTTTCGGAGAAATGGCTGTAATATCAAGTTCATTGTTGCTTGAAATGTGGATGGGGCATTTGTCAACCCAAAAGGCATTACAAGAAATTCGTGATGACCTTGATGAGTCCTAAAAGTAGTCTTATGAACATCCGAAGGGTAGACCCGGATTTGATGATAACCGCTCAAATCCAATTTATAAAAAATGTTAGCTTCCCCTAGCTCATCCATCAACTTGTCTGCCATAGGAATTGGAAATCTGTCCTCGATAGTGATATTATTTAGTGCTCGATAATCAATGCAGAAACGCTGTAACGCCCCATCTGCATCCGGTTAATTAATATTCATATGATATTAAGCACACCGCATTTTAACTTATTAAATACAGAAGCTTGTGGTTAACCTTTTTTTTTCTTACATATTGCAACCATATCTATTCTTCTTCTTTTTTAAAATTTCGTGGATGACATTCCATCTGTTTTTTGAACTATTGGGATTAAAAATGCTTTTCGACATTCCGGTTAAAAATGTTGGTCTAAAACAAATCCAGAGGGATTGCAAGAACCCTTCCCATGATGTAATGGACATATTTTTATGCAGCCACTTGTACCAAGCCAAAGCTTCCCCGTCGAAATAAAATGGAGCCACTCTTAGACGTTGTTCTTTGACAATTTCATAAAAATCGAAGAATTGGTTTACCTTAAAGATCTCATCCTGGGGGTCATGCGAACCATCATACTGACGAACCTTGATGCAGAAGTTCTTGGCTGCCTGAAGCTCCTTCGAACCAGACGAGTGGTGATGTGCAGAAGAATGGAACGACTCACATTCTCTGCAGTTATCCAAAATAGCATCCAGTTTGCATGTGATTTGCATGTATTTCCACTGCATCTGTTCTTTGAGAACCTCTACGTCGATTGAGTTTGTTCCCACCGATCATTGATCGATTTAGAACGGGTTTCAGGTGCCATCGTTCAGGAATGAAAACACCAATTGATAGACTCAAGTTCTATCAAGGAAGATGAAAGGAAGGGAAAGAGGATGAGAAAACAGAGAAAGAAGTAAATTTTCTTATTTCATCAGTTTTTCCACATTACACTCATTTCCCCCTTTTATACGCTAAATGGGGTTCAACAAAAAACAGAAAGAAAACAACAATATGCAACCCATTTTCTAACTGCTATTGACCACTGATTATACAACAGAATCCTAACTAAATCAGTACAGTAGGTATATACCAGAATCGTACCTCAGCCATTGATGCTCTCCGGCAAGTATACCGATCACACAAGTAATAAAGTGATAAATAAAGTTCGTCTCCACAGGGATTAGATCTAATATCAAGTAAACTTTTTCTTTAAGAATGGAAGTTTTCAAATAGGGTTTTGACAAATATTGTCAATTTGATGGAAATTGAATTTTGAAAATAAGATACTTGTTTTTGTATTTTTAGATTGAAAATTAAAACAATAAAATTGAAAATTGATTTGTAAAGAAGATGAGAAAAGTATTGTAGCCAGGGTTCATTCACCAAATGATCCCCGCTTTTTACTCCGGATTGATTTACAATAATTATTTATATAATTACTCAGATAAATTATCCTCTAAAATGAGTTAATAGTTAACCCTCAATTCCTTGCAGGGTTAACCCTTTAATCCCATGAGAAACCCCAATTCCTTGCAATGTTTCTCAAGGGATCAAGCCATGGGCGCGATAATTTAAGCATCTGCAATCGTATACACGTCTATTCCTAGCACGCATACAGATTGTTATCTTACCCCCTTTCGAGATCAAAACCCCAATATTCCTATCTAGGGTTTTGATCCTCAGAATATCCCCAACTATTAGATCGATCAATTCTAACAAAGGGAATATCAAATTCGCACAGAGTAATGATAAAGATAATTATATAAATCAAAAACCATAAACCAATCCTTCGTATCAAGGGTTCACATATGGATCGTGACCCTGACTACAATAAAAATGATCTAGCCGATCAACATACTGATCGCTGATCTAAAATTCAACATAAACTAAAAATAAAAGAGAAAGAAAAAGAAGAAGAAGATGAAGAACGAAGAACGCGAAGAACTCCACAGCTACCTCTTTCTTCTCCCGGTCCAGATCTGAATGAATGGAATGGTGGAGGACCACCCTTTTTATACTTGAGTTTATGGGCGTGGTCCATGTGATGTTGCGTGTATAGATAAGGATGACACTTCAGCGTGATGTAATGCTGACAAAGCATCCTATCATTATTTGCTGCAGTGCTAGCTGTGCTTTGACTCAGCGCTTTGATTACAGATTCTTTGCTTAATTGCTTCAGTGCTAATTGAGGATAGTTTGAAATGTGATGTAATGTTTAAATGTTTATCCTCGCAATTTTTTGAATCTCTTCCTTTTTAACTAGAACAAGATGAAGAACGAAGAACGCCACAGAGCCCTTCTCCTCCAGTCTCTCCAGATCCAGATGGAATGGAATTATCAAAATGTGTGGGATTTCCTCTGAAGACTGAATTGTGTGTCATGGAGTGTGTGGAGAGGAACCTTTGCATAGGTAGCAACTAGGGTTTCGCCGCATCTTCCAAAATTACCCCTGAAACGTGTAATGGAATAATTAATTACAACTTTATTACCGAAACGTATAACGTAAAGATTTAATTAAAACTTTATTACGTAACTGAAGAATTAAATTAAAACTTATTACGTAACGAAAGAATTAATTAAAAACAGTTTTGAATTCAAATTTTGAATTCAAATTTCGCTTCTTTTTCCTGTAAAAACACAACTAACAGGTGCATATTATTGACATACAAAGAATCAACATAATTAGCAAATATGTATTTAAATTGCTCTCTTATGACTCAATTCTTGTCAATTTTAAGACAGAAAAATCACACTTGCCAGAGGCACATCAGCCATATATTTACAACCATTATTGTTTGCGATGCCTACTCCTCAAATCTCCTTGGCTTTCTAATCACTCTCTTAGATCTTCTTTCTGCGATGGGTCTCTCTAGTTCTTGTTCCTTTGGGTCCACTTCCTCTTCAACACTTGCATGTAGCTCTGGTTCCATATCTTTTCCTTCAGCTGTTGCCGTTGTTGCTTCCATAGTTTATGCAGCTTTGTACTTCAATTGGATCCTGGTCATTGGGTTGTGAAATTGGATCATTGAGCTCTTCTATTGGGCTGTTTCACATTGGGCCCGTATCATCGATCCTCTTTAATACCATCTTTGAGAGGAATTTAAAGCATTAATCTCAGGACCCATTCCAAATCGGACTAATCGCAAAATAATGAACCGATTAAAATATCTCTAAAAAAAAAGAATTATTGCAAGTGAGTCCTAAATGAGAGCTGAGAATTCGAAAAAGTGTAGGGTACGATTGTTGTAACTCAATGGGAATGATTATGCAAGATATGTCTTTTTAATTGAGGGTGTTTGGTAGAGGAGAAATTTTTATTTACCAAAAAATCTTGATTCTCTGAAATATGGTGGAAAAATGAGTTATCCGGAAATGTGACTAAAAAGATATTTGGTAGGTCCAAATTTTCTCGGATTTTTTGGTTAAGTTTACTGAATTTGTATTTGGTTTATTGTGAAATATTAATAGGATTGTAGGATTATTTTACCAAAATAACCCCACTTTTATTTTGATTCGAAAAGTTGCCTGGATGTTACATCATTTCTTCAGAAATCGTACAAACCAAAGGTAATGTGGTCTATTCCTTCGCAGCTTAATTTTTACTTCCCAAGGCAACAAAAAATTCCATGTAATCCATGACATTCCAAAGATGGGGATTATACACAAATTTACACACAAAAGCTATTTTGGAGAAAAAAATTTCCGAGAAAAATTTGGTGTTTTTTCATACCAAATATGACATTATTATTTTTCCTAACATACTTTTCCAAAAAACTAAAAAAAAAAAAAACCTGTTACCAAACACAACCCCTGCAGAAGGATATATAGATGATGGAGATGTTAAACATTTGTGAAGCAATCGTATCTATCCATGTGGGCCGGATCTGGATCCTCTCATGTGAAAATTCATATGACCATATCACGTGGGAAATCATAATTATACAAAGATGAATCAATGGTAATAAAGGAGGAGAGAGAAAAAATGTTAAAATAGGTAGTTATGAAATCATAGCCGTTCATTTACCTTTATATGGTTATGATATTTTCACATGACCATATCATATATTTTTTTCCACATGAGATGATCCATTTCCATCTAGTCGCACACTTGGTGCATAAGATAATTTAATGTGATCAGATAACATTTGTTATCTAAGGACATGACCCTTTATATGGGTCATAGTGGCCCGGCCATAACACTTCTTATCCTCCTTCATGTAGCAGTAATAATAAAAAAGAAAATAATAATAATAAGGAAGAGGAAGAGGAGGAGGAGAAAGTTAGCACTGAGCACGAGATACTATAAAAGGATTATTAATTTATAGCTCATTTAACGCGCTAAAAAATAATGCGCAACACTCCCACTGGAACGCGAGGGGAATAAATTATTATTATTGAACTGTAGATTGTTTTTATTTAATGCTCTTTTGGTCAAGACATTTTTTTATAATTACTTATAAAACTAATGTATATTAAAATATTTATTATTTTATGGTTGTTTTTTTATCATGTCATAAGCTATTCTCATTTTTTTATGTTGCATTATTAAAGGGTCAAATTCATGAGAGGTATATTATATATATGGATTTGCGCTGTAGTCAAAAAAAATTTAGTGAATTACCACATAGCAGCACTACATTCCGCAAGTCCACGGCGCAACTTCTCACAGCCTGAGCTAAGGGGAGGGATTAAATTGAAAAAAACTTTTTTTTTTCTCTTTTTATTAGTTAACTTTAATTGGGCTAAGGTTTGTTATTGTTTAGATGGATTTTTATTCTCTTGGGCTTGCCTGCTTTTATTTATTTGGACTTGTTTCAGTTTGTCTTTTTTAAAAGGGATATGGGTATTTTTATTTTGGGAGTGTTCTTTTTTCTTTTTGGGTTAGGTTTTTGAGTGAATGTTGGAAAACAATATTTTTTTATTAATATAAAATAATTAAATATAAAATATAAAAGCTTGTTCTGAGTTCTCTTGTCTACCATATTTTTAATTAGCTTTATTTCTTGTTTGATTATATCTATTTTGCTTATTGGCATGTTTATTTTAAGGGAAAACTTTACTTTCACCCACTGTGGTTTGTGTGTGTATCATTTAGCACCATGTGGTTTAAAAATTATCATTTATATCCCTTGTGGTTGCACTATGTATCATCTAACCCCCTGAATGACTAAAATATCCTAATTACCCTAATAAACAAAATACTAAATTAAAAATAAAATACTAAAATTATCCCTAATTAAAATTAAAACCCTAATGCCCTTTCTTTATTCTAATTGTACAGAGGAGTCGTACATGTAACGAGTAGAATAAACGAGTATGCTTTCTCCTTTTGATACACTTTGAGGTGCTTGGTGTAAGAACCCGCACCGCTAATTAAGGTAATTAGTGAATTAATTATGATAATTAGGAAATGATTCCATAATTGACCTTAATAATTATTATTGGGCTTGAATAATTATATGGAGTGAGTATAAATGCTGAAATTCGCTTTTCGGAAGAAAAGCGCAGATACCGGTTCTGCTACCCGGTATAAATGCGTACCGGAAAAGTATCCCGGAAAATCATAACGAATGCATGATAATTACTAGAATATTATGTAGGAATTGTAAAACGAGTTTCAAGTCAAAATAATGTAATTTGATGCCAGAACTGATACTGGCTATGGAAAAGCGCGTACCGGAAAGGTGCTCCGAAAAATAAAATAAAAATGTGAAAAATCTTAGAAAAATGTGTAGGTCTAGATTTCAAAGTTTGGGATCTAGATCTTTTGCGTTGCTATTAAGGCTAATGCTGCGCTTAAATGACCAATTGCCCATATATTCATTAGTTTGGGCACAAAATCCTAAAAAACTAACTTGTGTACGTGGGTTTTCTTGGAGGAGGCTGAGCATATTCTGCTCTTTGTTCTTCTTCTCCATTCCTTGAGCCAAGTTACCTCTTTTCTTGATTCTGTTCATCTTTCTCCTTGTAAACACTTGTGAGGGACCTTTGTGAAGGTGAAAGGGAGCTGTGTGTGTGATCATCCAGTTTCTGTATTTAGTGAGGAGGGGGTTGTTTTGTGTTGTTGGGGTGGTATGAGCTTGGTGTGAGCATTCTTGTTGTTTAAAGAAGCAACCTTTGGGTAAAAAGATCAAGGCTTGAACACCATTTTCGTACACCTTTGTGTGGCCTGAGTTGAGGAGCTGTTGGAGAGCTCCAAGAGCATACATTACTCTGTTTTGAGCTTTGGTAAGCCTTGTCACCTTTGATCTTAAGTTTTGATGCTTAAAGTTGATGTCTTGGCCATGTTTAATGAGTAAACAAGAAGGTATAATGATTATGAACCTAAAACAGATTAAAGATGCATGCTTTAACGTGTACATGTGTTAAAAGTTGAATCTTTGGACAGAATTTTCACGAAATGCAGAAACTGCATTCTGTCGTGAGATATCCAGATATTTGTCGAACAGATATCTGGATATCAGTATCCGGATATTCATATCCGGATGTGGGATCTGGGTATCCGGATATGGTATATCCGGATATGGTCAGTGTGATATCCGGATATGGCATATCCGGATATGTCCCTTGTAATATCCGGATATCCTGGGATTTCGCAGAACAGTAGCTGTGCTGTGTGAACAGTAAGCTATTGGGGGTTTGAGGACCCTAGATTAAGGAAGTTGAACTTCTGTAATTAATGAACTAAGTCAGAATCACATGATTAAGGGCTTATGGCTTTGTTGGAAGACTTAAGACGTAAAACGTAAAGGAAAGGCGTAGTCTTTAAGTCATATGCTTGTGATGCATAATTAATGATGTATTATTGGTCCATATCAGATTGTGATACTGCTGTGTTTGGACTTGAGAGTGGTTGGACTCTTGGCTTGGATAGCTAGCTTACAAGGTAAGTTTTCGTGTCCTCGGTTTAGCCATGTTATGGTTCCACCATGTCCCATGGGGATGTGGTTTATGCATGCTGTGTTACATGCTTTGATGTTTTGGGAATGTTGTTGAGCTATTATATGCAATGTGTTTTTATGATATGCATGTGATGTCCACCTATACGGTAAGCCTGAGTATGTAGCACATACAAGATGGTGAGGCCGTGGGTGAGGTGCAAGCGGTGTTCTTTGTACTTATGTGGGTATAGACGTATTCCTGCATTTCTCTGGCCAGTAGATTTTATAAACACACATGACATGAATATCTGTTGCACTGCATAGTTTTGGAACTTATATTGTAAATACTATTTTTGAACTTATATTACACATGTAAGTGAGCTTGGGGTGGAAGATCCTTGAGGACCCCTTGCCTTACTGAGATTTCTTGTTTAGAGATCTCACCCCACGTTTGGGGACGCTTATTTCAGGTTCAGGTAATGTTGAGAGCTCAGGTGGCAGGAGGCCAGAGCTGAGTTAGATTTATCTGTGCTTTGCTGACATGATGGTTGCTGGTTAATTGACTGTTGTTTATGTTTACGCTTATGATTATATTGAGACTGTTGTTGGGCATTGTGCCTTATTTGGTGAGCATGGGGTTTGTCCATGCCACATGGATTGTTATTGTCTTTTTAGTTAAAGTTATAATTAAAGTATCAGGATTTTGGTCCAGGCTATGTGTTGTAGTCCTGTGACTTAGATACTCACTTATTTATTATACAGGAGGTATTTCAGTTAGTTGTCTTGCAATTTACATACAGGCAGTATTTTATGAAATTGATTAAGTAATCAAGTTGGCTAATGTTAATGACGTCATAATTGAATTAAAGAAAAATTTATTCCACAATTTAATTAAGTGTGGCTTAATACGATAGTATGTTAACAATCCGGGTTAACACGGGCTGTTACATTTTATGGTATCAGAGCACTTTCTAGGGAAAAGCCTGTATGTATTGCAATAACTAGGGATGTTTTGTTGCGTGTCTACTTGGTGTGTATTATGATAATGCATATGTGACCACATGGCGTGGGCCTGATCAACTCATTCTTTGTGTAACTTGTGCAGAGTCATGGTGCCACCGAGGAGGAACCCTAGTACTAGCGAGGATCAATCGGATCCTATCCTGGCTGCATTAGCTGAGATGCAGGCGGCCCGACTAGCCGACTAGGAGGCCACAAGGTTGGCAAACCAGGCGATGCTGGACGCTATCAGAGATGCGAACAGGCGAGCCACTGCTGAGGTTCTGGAGGAGAACCGGATGGCCAACATGACTATGATGAGGGTCATGTTGGAGGAGTTGAGGGCTGGTTCTGCTGCTGGCCAGTGTCCTCCACCACCTCCACCACCGCCACCGCCTCCACCTCCGCCTAGTCAACAGGAGGACACCCAGAGTCAAATGGGTGAGGGTAGTCATTTGACGGGGGGTTTGCAGACCATTCCCGTATTTGCTGAGGATCGTGACGAGATCGACCGCAGGCTGAATGCTTTCCGCAAGCACAAGCCACCTTCTTTCGATGGATCTTATGACCCTATTGCTGCTGCCAGATGGTTACAGGCGTTGGACAAGATCTTTCGGATCATGCAGTGTACCGATCCGCAGAAGCTGATGTTTGCCACTTACATGCTGGAGGGCGAGGCCCATGAGTGGTGGACCAACATTTCTCTCGTCTACGTGATGCAGGGCCGTGTGATGACGTGGCCGTTCTTTGAGGAGTGCTTTCTGGGTCAGTACTTTCCATATGACTCTCAGGAGAGGAAGCAGGGAGAGTTTGACCGGTTGGTGCAGGGCTCGTTGTCTGTGGACGAGTACCTGGCCAAGTTTAATGAGCTGGTCAAGTTTGCTCATTTCCGGATGGCGAGACCGACTCCTGTTTTTCTTGCTGCTAAGTTCCGGAGGGGACTTAATGAGGACATTGCTGGACATCTTGCTGGTTCTGCTTCGAGAGACTTCAGAGCTTTAGTACAGCAGTGCCGTGACATTGAGGACTACTGCCGTGCGAGTCAGGCTAAGAAGGCCAAGATAGAGGTGCCACAGGGTACTGGTGGTTCCGCTTCCTGGAGAGACAGGAAGTTTGGAAATAAGGGCAAGGGCAAACAGTTGGCGGCTAAGCAAGCGCCAAATCAGTTTAAAAATACTTATACTCAGGGAGACACTACGAGACCTCCTGCTCCCAGATGCTCGGGATGCGGGAAGTCACACTTTGGGCCGTGTTCTACCGGACAGTTGATATGCTTCCAGTGTGGCAAGGAGGGCCACTACTCCAGAGATTGCCCGACGGTGAGAGTTGCTGCAGTGCAGGCTGTGCCATTGCAGATGGTTCCTACTGGGGCACCAGTCGTGCCACCTACTACGGGGCGTGTGTATACTTTGGATCGTCAGCAGTCGGACAGAGCTCCGAACCTGGTCAGAGGTACTGTTACCATTAGTGGTGCATCTGTTGATGTCTTGTTTGACTCTGGGGCAACACACTCTTTTGTTGCTACCCCTATTGCTGTGGGGCTTGAGTTGCCCAGTGATGTGCTTTCTCCACCGATGCGGGTGACCACCGCCACCGGAGAAAAATGTTTGACCTCCACTGTTCATCGCGATGTAGCGTTTCAGTGGGATGGCCGTGACTTCTCGGTAGATCTGATAGGATTGCCGATGGCCAACTTGGAGATTATTCTGGGCATGGATTGGTTGTCCAGAAACTGTGCATTGATTGAATGCTGTGCCAAGAAAGTGGTGATGTCTCCAGGTGGGTCCACAGCCAGTTCCTCACCGTTCATTTCAGTCCTGCAGGCGAGGAGGGCCTTGAGAGCAGGGGCTTTTGGATATGTTATGTTGGGAGGTTTGGTGAGTGAGACACAGGAGGATCTCACTGGCATTCCTGTGGTGAGGGAATTCCTCGAGGAGTTTCCCGAGGAGATTCCTGAGTTTCCACCACAGAGGGAGATAGAGTTCTCCATAGATTTATTGCCTGGTGTGGGGCCTATCTCATTGGCTCCATACCGGATGTCGCCACCGGAGTTGGCAGAGCCGAAGAAGCATATTGAGGAGTTTTCAGCGAAAGATTTCATTAGGCCGAGTGTGTCTCCTTGGGGAGCACCGGTCATTTTTGTGAAAAAGAAGGATGGGACCATGCGATTGTGCACCGACTACAGACAGTTGAACAAGGTGACAATCAAGAACAAGTATCCTCTTCCACGCATTGATGATTTGCTGGATCAGCTCAGGGGTGCTTGCGTGTATTCCAAGATTGATCTCTGGTCCGGTTACCATCAGATACGGGTAAAGCCGGAGGATGTCCCAATGACAGCGTTTTGCTCGAGGCACGGGCATTATGAGTATTTGGTGATCCCGTTTGGACTCACCAATGCACCCGCTGTGTTCATGGACTACATGAACAGGATCTTCCAGCCGTACCTGGATCAGTTTGTGATCGTCTTCATTGACGACATCTTGATTTACTCCAAGACAGAGGAGGAGCATGTTGAGCACTTGAAGATTGTTTTGCAAGTGTTGAAAGAGAAAAAGCTATATGCTAAGCCGTCAAAATGTGAGTTTTGGCTCAAGGCGGTGAAATTTCTGGGCCATGTGACTTCTGCTGATGGAGTTGCAGTTGATCCTAACAAGATAGAGGCCGTGATGGATTGGGAGAGGCCCAAGACGGTTACAGAAGTGAGAAGCTTCTTGGGTTTGGCAGGGTACTACAGGAGGTTCATAGAGGGATTCTCCAAGATGGTGCTACCGATGACTCGCCTTACCCGAAAGGAGACTCAATTCGTGTGGACACATGAGTGTGAGGAGTGCTTCCAGGAGTTGAAGGAGAGATTGACTACTGCTCCTGTGTTAGTCCTTCCTGATCCTGCGGAGCAGTTTCAGTTATACTGCGATGCCTCTGGTAAGGGGCTGGGCTGTGTGTTAATGCAGAAAGGGAAAACTGTTGCTTACGCTTCAAGACAGTTGAAACCTCATGAAGAGAACTACCCAACTCACAACTTGGAGTTGGCAGCCATTGTTTTTGCTTTCAAGATTTGGAGGCATTACCTGTTTGGCATGAAGTTTGCGGTATTCAGTGACCACAAGAGCCTGAAATATCTGTTTGACCAGAAGGAGTTGAACATGAGACAGCGGAGATGGATGGAGTTCTTGAAGGATTATGACTTTGAGCTGAGGTATCATCCTGGCAAGGCCAATGTGGTAGCCGATGCTTTGAGTCGGAAATCCGTGAGCTTATCCAGCTTGATGATGAACGACTACGAGGTGATTGAAAAGTTCAGAGACTTGAGAGTGAACTCCTTGTTTGGGGGCGCACTGCTTGAGATGGAAACAGCAGAAGTGATTAATGAGCTGATGGAAAAGATTAAAGAGGCGCAGGTGCAAAGAGAGTGCCTTGATTACGTGAAGAACCAGGACAGTGTGTCTTGGAACGAGGATGGCTTGTTACTGTTCCAGAAGAGGATTGTTATCCCTCGAGGGCCATTAACCGAGGAGGTTATGGCAGAGGCTCATAAGGGCCAATTTACTATCCACCCTGGTGCGACAAAAATGTACCAGGACTTAAAAAGAAATTTTTGGTGGCCGGGCATGAAGAAGGACATTGCAGTCTACGTGTCCAAGTGCCTTATATGTTAGAAAGTAAAGATTGAGCACCAGAAATCGTATGGTAAACTTCAACCTCTTGAGATTCCACAGTGGAAGTGGGAGAGTATTTCCATGGACTTCGTGGTGGGATTGCCTAAGACTCAGGCTGGTTGTGACTCTATATGGGTCATTGTGGTCAGATTGACCAAGTCTGCCCATTTTCTTCCAGTGAAGGTGAGCTTCACTACAGAGCAGTTGGCCAAGTTATATGTCCGCGAGATTGTGAGGCTTAACGGGGTGCCCGAGAGTATCATCAGTGATAGGGACCCGAAGTTCACATCTCGATTCTGGGAGGCGCTGCAGGAGGCTTTTGGTACACAGCTGAGATTGAGTACTGCCTATCACCCTCAGACTGACAGACAGACTGAGCGGACCATCCAGACATTGGAGGACATGCTGAGGGCTTGCACGTTGGAACAGGGTTCAGCATGGGATAAGTACCTTCCGTTGGTAGAATTTTCGTACAACAACAGTTTTCATGCTAGTCTGGGCATGGCACCCTACGAGGCGCTGTATGGTAGGAGGTGTCAGACTCCTACTTGCTGGTTTGAGGTTGGAGATAAATAGCTTTTTGGCTTGGACTTTGTCCAAGATACTACCCAGCAGATCCAGATGATCAGAGAAAAGTTGAAGCAGGCGCAGAATCGCCAGAAAAGCTACTACGATGTCAAGCATCGTCCACTGGAGTTCAGTGAGGGTGAGCACGTGTTTGTGAGACTTTCACCTGTCACCGGTGTTGGACGGGCACTCGGAATGAGGAAGTTGAGCCCGCGGTTCATTGGGCCCTACCAGATCCTTGGTAGAGTAGGACCTGTTGCCTATCGACTTGCCTTACCTCCGAACCTAGCCAATATCCACGACGTGTTTCACGTGTCTCAGCTTCGGACGTACATAGCAGATCCTTCGCACGTGGTGCAACCAGATGATGTGGAGGTTCGGGAGAACCTAAAGACTCCCGTCGGACCACTCAAGATTCTCGATCGAGGCGAGAAGCAGCTTAGAAGCAAGACCATTCCGATGGTCAAGGTGCAGTGGACTGGGCGTAGTCCCGAGGAGTGCACATGGGAGCGAGAAGATGAGCTTCTCCGACAATATCCCGACTTTCGAGACAAGTATGTTTCTGATTTTGAGGACAAAATCCTTAAAAAGGTGGGGTGAATGTAAGAACCCGCACCGCTAATTAAGGTAATTAGTGAATTAATTATGATAATTAGGAAATGATTCCATAATTGACCTTAATAATTAATATTGGGCTTAAATAATTATATTGAGTGAGTATAAATGCTGAAAGTCGCTTTTCGGAAGAAAAGCGCAGATACCGGGTCTGCTACCCGGTATAAATGCGTACCGAAAAAGTATCCCGGAAAATTATAACGAGTTCATGAAAATTACTAGAATATTATGTAGGACTTGTAAAATAAGTTTCAAGTCAAAATAATGTAATATGATGCCAGAACTGATACTGGCTATGGAAAAACGCGTACCGGAAAGGTGCTCCGAAAAATAAAATAAAAATGTGACAAATCTTAGAAAAATGTGTAGTTCTAGATTTCAAAGTTTGGGATCTAGATATTTTGTGTTGCTATTAAGGCTAATACTGCGCTTAAATGACCAATTGCCTATATATTCATTAGTTTGGGCACAAAACCCAAAAAAACTAACTTGTTTACGTGGGTTTTCTTGGAGGAGGCTGAGCATACTCTGATCTTTGTTCTTCTTCTCCATTCCTTGAGCCAAGTTACCTCTTTTCTTGATTCTCTTCAACTTT
The DNA here is from genome assembly GCA_032173675.1 of Gastrolobium villosum. Classification (NCBI taxonomy): domain Eukaryota; kingdom Viridiplantae; phylum Streptophyta; class Magnoliopsida; order Fabales; family Fabaceae; genus Gastrolobium; species Gastrolobium villosum. The sequence continues at coordinate 32,950 of JAVKPL010010652.1, forward strand.
CTCCTTGTAAACACTTGTGAGGGACCTTTGTGAAGGTGAAAGGGAGCTGTGTGTGTGATCATCCAGTTTCTGTATTGAGTGAGGAGGGGGCTGTTTTGTGTTGTTGGGGTGGTATGAGCTTGGTGTGAGCATTCTTGTTGTTTAAAGAAGCAACCTTTGGGTAGAAAGATCAAGGCTTGAACACCATTTTCGTACACCTTTGTGTGGCCTGAGTTGAGGAGCTGTTGGAGAGCTCCAAGAGCATACATTACTCTGTTTTGAGCTTTGGTAAGCCTTGTCACCTTTGATCTTAAGTTTTGATGCTTAAAGTTGATGTCTTGGCCATGTTTAATGAGTAAACAAGAAGGTATAATGATTATGAACCTAAAACAGATTAAAGATGCATGCTTTAACGTGTACATGTCTTAAAAGTTGAATCTTTGGACAGAATTTTCACGAAATGCAGAAACTGCGTTCTGTCGTGAGATATCCGGATATTTGTCGAACAGATATCCCGATATCAGTATCCGGATATGGTATCGGATATTCATATTCGGATGTGGGATCTGGGTATCAGGATATGGTATATCCGGATATGGTCAGTGTGATCCGGATATGGCATATCCGGATATGTCCCTTGTAATATCCGGATATTCTGGGATTTCGCAGAACAGTAGCTGTGCTGTGTGAACAGTAAGCTATTGGGGGGTTTGAGGACCCTAGATTAAGGAAGTTGAACTTCTGTAATTAATGAACTAATTCAGAATCACATGATTAAGGGCTTATGGCTTTGTTGGAAGCCTTAAGACGTAAAACGTGAAGGAAAGGCATAGTCTTTAAGTCATATGCTTGTGATGCATAATTAATGATGTATTATTGGTCCATATCAGATTTTGATACTGCTATGTTTGTACTTGAGAGTGGTTGGACTCTTGGCTTGGATAGCTAGCTTGCAAGGTAAGCTTTCGTGTCCTCGGTTTAGCCATGTTATGGTTCCACCATGTCCCATGGGGATGTGGTTTATGCATGCTGTGTTACATGCTTTGATGTTTTGGGAATGTTGTTGAGCTATTATATGCAATGTGCTTTTATGATATGCATGTGATGTCTTCCTATACGGTAAGCCTGAGTATGTAGCACATACAAGATGGTGAGGCCGTGGGTGAGGTGCAAGCGGTGTTCCTTGTACTTATGTGGGTATAGACGTATTCCTGCATTTCTCTGGCCATTAGATTTTATAAACACACATGGCATGAATATCTGTTGCACTGCATAGTTTTGGAACTTATATTGTAAATACTGTTTTTGAACTTATATTACACATGTAAGTGAGCTTGGGGTGGAAGATCTTTGAGGACCCATTGCCTTACTGAGATATCTTGTTTAGAGATCTCACCCCACGTTTGGGGACGCTTATTTCAGGTTCAGGTAATGTTGAGAGCTCAGGTGGCAGGAGGCCAGAGTGAGTTAGATTTATCTGTGCTTTGCTGACATGATGGTTGCTGGTTAATTGACTGTTGTTTATGTTTACGCTTATGATTATATTGAGACTATTGTTGGGCATTGTGCCTTATTTGGTGAGCATGGGGTTTGTCCATGCCACATGGATTGTTATTGTCTTTTTAGTTAAAGTTGTAATTAAAGTATCGGGATTTTGGTCCAAGCTATGTGTTGTAGTCCTGTGACTTAGATACTCACTTATTTATTATACAGGAGGTATTTCAGTTAGTTATCTTGCAATTTACATACAGGCAGTATTTTATGAAATTGATTAAGTAATCAAGTTGGCTAATGTTAATGACGTCATAATTGAATTAAAGAAAAATTTATTCCGCAATTTAATTAAGCGTGGCTTAATTCGATAGTATGTTAACAATCCGGGTTGACACGGGCTGTTACATTTTATGGTATCAGAGCACATTCTAGGGAAAAACCTGTATGTATTGCAATAAGGTTGGCAAACCAGGCGATGCTGGACGCTATCAGAGATGCGAATAGGCGAGCCACTGCTGAGGTTCTGGAGGAGAACCGGATGGCCAACATGACTATGATGAGGGTCATGTTGGAGGAGTTGAGGGCTGGTTCTGCTGCTGGCCAGTGTCCTCCACCACCTCCACCACCGCCACCGCCTCAACCTCCGCCTAGTCAACAGGAGGACACCCAGAGTCAAATGGGTGAGGGTAGTCATTTTTTTTCTCTTTTTATTAGTTAGCTTTAATTGGGCTAAGGTTTGTTATTGTTTAGATGTATTTTTATTCTCTTGGGCTTGCCTGCTTTTATTTATTTGGACTTGTTTCAGTTTGTCTTTTTTAAAAGGGATATGGGTATTTTTATTTTGGGAGTGTTCTTTTTTCTTTTTGGGTTAGGTTTTTGAGTGAATGTTGGAAAATAATATTTTTTTATTAATATAAAATAATTAAATATAAAATGTAAAAGCTTGTTCTGAGTTCTCTTGTCTACGATATTTTTAATTAGCTTTATTTCTTGTTTGATTATATCTATTTTGCTTATTGGCATGTTTATTTTAAGGGAAAACTTTACTTTCACCCACTGTGGTTTGTGTGTGTATCATTTAGCACCCTGTGTTTTAAAAATTATAATTTATATCCTTTCTGGTTTACCTATGTATCATCTAACCCCCTGTATGACTAAAATATCCTAATTACCCTAATAAACAAAATACTAAATTAAAAATAAAATACTAAAATTATCCCTAATTAAAATTAAAACCCTAATGCCCTTTCTTTATTCTAATTGTACAGAGGAGTCGTACATGTAACGAGTAGAATAAACGAGTATGCTTTCTCCTTTTGATACACTTTGAGGTGCTTGGTGTAAGGACCCGCACCGCTAATTAAGGTAATTAGTGAATTAATTAAGATAATTAGGAAATGATTCCATAATTGACCTTAATAATTATTATTGAGCTTAAATAATTATATGGAGTGAGTATAAATGCTGAAAGTCGCTTTTCGGAAGAAAAGCGCAGATACCGGTTCTGCTACCCGGTATAAATGCGTACCGGAAAAGTATCCCGGAAAATTATAAAGAGTGCATGATAATTACTAGATATTATGTAGGACTTGTAAAACAAGTTTCAAGTCAAAATAATGTAATCTGATGCCAGAACTGATACTGGCTATGGAAAAGCGCGTACCGGAAAGGTGCTCCGAAAAATAAAATAAAAATGTGAAAAATCTTAGAAAAATGTGTAGGTCTAGATTTCAAAGTTTGGGATCTAGATCTTTTGCGTTGCTATTAAGGCTTATACTGCGCTTAAATGACCAATTGCTTATATATTCATTAGTTTGGGCACAAAAACCTAAAAAACTAACTTGTGTACGTGGGTTTTCTTGGAGGAGGCTGAGCATATTCTGCTCTTTGTTCTTCTTCTCCATTCCTTGAGCCAAGTCACCTCTTTTCTTGATTCTCTTCATCTTTCTCCTTGTAAACACTTGTGAGGGACCTTTGTGAAGGTGAAAGGGAGCTGTGTGTGTGATCATCCAGTTTCTGTATTGAGTGAGGAGGGGGCTGTTTTGTGTTGTTGGGGTGGTATGAGCTTGGTGTGAGCATTCTTGTTGTTTAAAGAAGCAACCTTTGGGTAGAAAGATCAAGGCTTGAACACCATTTTCGTACACCTTTGTGTGGCCTGAGTTGAGGAGCTGTTGGAGAGCTCCAAGAGCATACATTACTCTGTTTTGAGCTTTGGTAAGCCTTGTCACCTTTGATCTTAAGTTTTGATGCTTAAAGTTGATGTCTTGGCCATGTTTAATGAGTAAACAAGAAGGTATAATGATTATGAACCTAAAACAGATTAAAGATGCATGCTTTAACGTGTACATGTGTTAAAAGTTGAATCTTTGGATAGAATTTTCACGAAATGCAGAAACTGCATTCTGTCGTGAGATATCCGGATATTTGTCGAACAGATATCCGGATATCAGTATCCGGATATTCATATTCGGATGTGGGATCTGGGTATCCTGATATGGTATATCCGGATATGGTCAGTTTGATATCCGGATATGGCATATCCGGATATGTCCCTTGTAATATCCGGATATCCTGGGATTTCGCAGAACAGTAGCTGTGCTGTGTGAACAGTAAGCTATTGGGGGTTTGAGGACCCTAGATTAAGGAAGTTGAACTTCTGTAATTAATGAACTAAGTCAGAATCACATGATTAAGGGCTTATGGCTTTGTTGGAAGCCTTAAGACGTAAAACGTAAAGGAAAGACGTAGTCTTTAAGTCATATGCTTGTGATGCATAATTAATGATGTATTATTGGTCCATATCAGATTGTGATACTGCTGTGTTTGGACTTGTGAGTGGTTGGACTCTTAGCTTGGATAGCTAGCTTGCAAGGTAAGTTTTCGTGTCCTCGATTTAGCCATGTTATGGTTCCACCATGTCCCATGGGGATGTGGTTTATGCATGCTGTGTTACATGCTTTGATGTTTTGGGAATGTTGTTGAGCTATTATATGCAATGTGCTTTTATGATATGCATGTGATGTCCACCTATACGGTAAGCCTGAGTATGTAGCACATACAAGATGGTGAGGCCGTGGGTGAGGTGCAAGCAGTGTTCCTTGTACTTATGTGGGTATAGACGTATTCCTGCATTTCTCTGGCCAGTAGATTTTATAAACACACATGGCATGAATATCTGTTGCACTGCATAGTTTTGGAACTTATATTGTAAATACTGTTTTTGAACTTATATTACACATGTAAGTGTGCTTGGGGTGGAAGATCCTTGAGGACCCCTTGCCTTACTGAGATTTCTTGTTTAGAGATCTCACCCCACGTTTGGGGACGCTTATTTCAGGTTCAGGTAATGTTGAGAGCTCAGGTGGCAGGAGGCCAGAGCTGAGTTAGATTTATCTGTGCTTTGCTGACATGATGGTTGCTGGTTAATTGACTGCTGTTTATGTTTACGCTTATGATTATATTGAGACTGTTGTTGGGCATTGTGCCTTATTTGGTGAGCATGGGGTTTGTCCATGCCACATGGATTGTTATTGTCTTTTTTGTTAAAGTTGTAATTAAAGTATCAGGATTTTGGTCCAGGCTATGTGTTGTAGTCCTGTGACTTAGATACTCACTTATTTATTATACAGGAGGTATTTCAGTTAGTTGTCTTGCAATTTACATACAGACAGTATTTTATGAAATTGATTAAGTAATCAAGTTGGCTAATGTTAATGACATCATAATTGAATTAAAGAAAAATTTATTCCGCAATTTAATTAAGCGTGGCTTAATACGATAGTATGTTAACAATCCGGGTTAACACGGGCTGTTACACTTGGATTCTCTATTCTAATACAGTCTACAGAAGAAGTCGTGCTTTCTACCTTTGTTGTACACTTTTTGGTATGCATACCCATATGCGGTTTTCTTTTTATTTAATATATTTATTTTGTTACTTTTGTGTTTTGTCTTCTCATTGTATAGTGTTAATCTTCTATCTGATGTCTTGTTTGCCTCTTATTTATTTTATTATTTTTCTGTATTCGTCTCTCAATGTCACTTTAATTGAAATATAGTATACTATAAATAGATTGAATATCTCATTTCTACTACAATTAGTCTGAAGATTGATGATTGTCTATGATTACAAATATGTTAACAAGTTCTTCAAACTTTAAGAGGATCGGGGGAAGCGGTGAATTGAATTTGCTAATTTTTTTAGAACTTTTTGCAAACCTTTGCTTTAATGTAAGTAGGAGTGATTATATGTATTATTGCAAGTGATGTTTGCTGTCAACATTTCCATTTCTCGATTACATCACATTTTGTTTCAAGTGAATCAAATGCATATATCTTCAAATACATGATGCACGAATCCTATGTAATTTTTGTCTCCTATGTTTGTCTGTCCTTTACTACTTTTTTTTTTTTGGTACAGAATGTCCTTTACTACTTTGATACCATTATATTAATACAAGAATCCTTCTCCCCTTCAGCGTTTTTTTTCTGCACCTTCTCATATACATATGTTTAATTTGTTTTAGTTACAAGTAATCGCTTTTTTCTTCTTTTTTTTTTTAAAAAAAAAAAACATGCATGTTGTTCAAGTCTTTTTTTTTAGTTTGTAGTTTATCACTTTTGATTTGCACATGTTGGTCTATCTAATGCTTATTAGACTATTATTTGTTTTTAATTTATTTTTTTATCTCAATAGTATGTAATGAGAGTGCATAAGTAATTTTTTTTGTATTGATTTTATTTTGTTGCATTTGCAATATGGAAACCATATGCTGGATTTTTTTGTGTATAGAATGAAAAGTGGGTTTTCTTTTCTGATAATGATTTTGCTGCATAAGTTCACATAGTTCATTACTCGAAAATAGTCTTGAGGCATTTTCATTAGATGGATCCACGATCACATAGTTCCCATTGCACCTTAATTTTAGTTTCCGAGCAAAAGTATAAACACGGCTTGAGATTTTAAGTAATAGTTTCCAGCCAGCTATGGGTATTTTTGATATTTTATATTATAAAGATATTTTTGTCATTTTGGGGGTCAAATGACACACAATGAAATCACATTGGGTGTAAGTGATAATTTTTGAACCACAGGATGCTAAATGATACACACACAAACCACAATGGGCAAAAGTGAAGTTTTCGCTTATTTTAATTATATTAGTAACACTTTTTCTTTATATCTTCATCTTCAAGTAATTGAGACAATAATTTTTTTTTAAAATTTGTTTGTAATTAATTAAAGGTCAACTAAGTAACAGCGTATTGATACATGAGTGCAGTGGCGGATCGGGGGTTCCCCTTTGAGCCCGGGCCAAAAAATTATGTGTATTTATTTTTCTTAATTTTAATTAGTTCATATCATAATATATTTAAATTATATTAAATATAGAGCACCGGAACAGACAAGACTAAGAATAGTTATAATCTTATTAAATATTTTTTAATTTTACTAAAAATATTTCATTTTTTTATACAAGTGAAAATTGAACACATAACCTAATACAACTTACCCAAATCTTTCATAAAAATATTTTAAGTTTTAGATAGGGCCAAATTACAAATTATAGCACAGGCCAGATTATAATTTCAACCCGGATCAAATTATAATTAATTATATAATTATATATAATAAGTACGATTTGTTAAAATTTAGCCCGGGTCGAGGCCACACCTAAGACATACGTGGCTCCGCCACCGCATGAGTGATGTTTTAACCTTCGAAATGAACTTCATTTTTAATGTCTTATAGTCAAAGGCGCCCTTTATGGTCTACAAGTTTTTAATCAAATAAAATCTTTAAAATAAAACAAATTGTTGGGTGCCACACCTTGCCTTTGATGATAACAAACAAATACGGTCAAAATATCTAATTGTTTGTTTAATTTTTGAAACTTTGTTGCAGGAATTAATTTGCGAGAAATTATGAAGAAGTGAATGCAACAATATTATCATGAAATCGTGAAAATTGAAGTTGTAAGGTACAATCTTAGATTGCATGCATTCGATGGATGAGGTGAATACTGATTAGGCCTTTGATTGTCAGATAATCTTATAGTTTTGGAATTTAAGGAAAATAAAAAAAGTTTTGATTTTTAAGATTTGATTAAGAAAAAGATAATTTGAGATTAAATTTCTTTTTGAAAGACTTGATTCTATTTTAATTATTTAATTTTGGAAAGTTATTTTTGGGCAATTAATTTGAAAATCTTGATTAAATTTTTAAAAAGGAAATTTTAGAAAGTTTTCTTGATAATCTTGAAAACATATTTAGTACAGAGATTTAGATATTTTTCCTTAGTAATTGATTTTGAGAATAAGTTTATAAAAATCATACTTTAAGTCTTTCTGGGGTGATCATTTAAGAAAAAAAGGAGCGTTGAACGCATTATAAGTATTTATTCTTAATGAGCATTCTAAATAATTTGGAAACTAAGGGCATGAGCAAGTTCATTGAGTCCACCACTTATGTTTGATTTGTTTTTATTTGATTAGAAGCGTATAATGTAACTCTTAATTTGTTTTTTATTTTATTTTACCTATTGCTGAAATAGATAATAGGGTAGCAATCATCTAATAATAATTTAATTTTTATTCTTTTGGTTTAGAATTAAGCTGAAAGAGTGTTTAGCTATTGTCGTAGTAGGCAATAAGGGAGCAATTATCTTGTGATAATTGAGGTTTTGTTCTTTTGGCTTGGAGTTAAGAAGTGTTTAGTTATTGCCAGAGTAGGCAATAAGGGGGCAATTATCTAGTGATAATTGGGGTTTTTGAAAGTGTTTTTAGCAAATGTCAAGGGTTTTGCATTTGGGGAGGAATTTACTAGTGTAAATTGGGATGCTTAAGTCAAGAGGTAGGTTTGGTTGAATTCTTTTATAAAGGGTGGAATACATTATATTCTTGCACTTTGAATTGAGTTTGACTCGTTATAGAGGATAGTGAAAGTAGCCTTTGTAGGCCTCGATCATAAAGGAGGGGAAAAATTAAAAAAAAATGTGTAAGAAGCAACATTTGCCCACCTTCAATCATGTTCAACCCATGAATCATGCAATATGTAACAGCCCGTTATACACTGGTATTGTTAACATTGATTATGATATTAAGCGCAGTTACAATCACAACAATTCATTTATAAAAATACGATTAAACTTTTTCCTTTTTATTATACGAGCATTTAAAGCAATAATAAAACGTAATAAATAAAAGTTGTGACCGTAACTGCAAACTCTTTGCGAAATAATTAATTAAACTGCCTAAATATCATATAAAGCTTCGCTCAAGTCACTAAGGGGTTCCCATAAACCCACTTAGCTAAAATCTCACTTTTATGTTTTCTACCTATCCGAACATGGTTTGGTATTTTAATTACTGCGGGTAAACCGCATGCCGCGAACCTCTCATCTTTTAGTATTTTATTCTAGACTTAATTAACTTTCCAACAAGCTATCAGATGATTCATAAAGTTATCGTTTTCTCCGGATATCACCTTTTGAAGTTGGACAAGTAAATCCGACAGCCAACCTCAAACAGGGCTCCAAACAGCCCTCACTCTCTCAACGATTATGGAAAATCCACTCAACCAATTGCTCTTAAACTTTTATACAATAAACTAGACACCTCAAGGTTAAATTTGAAATATCATGCACCTAATTTGACCAAGGTAAGAAGCGGAAATAAAATTGCCAAAAACGGACAGAGACAGCCCCCTGCACACGGGCGTTCTGAACAATCTGGGTTCTCTAGCTCCTACAGGACAGCGTGGTTTTCCTTTGATTCTCAAAATTTGACACAAGGTAGTTGAGATCTCAAGCTTTAAAAATATGTATGGTACGTCCTTAATGGAATTTTGTGGAGGGAGATATGCTCTCCCAAAGTTCAACTAAATTCTACCAATCTCTAGAAATTTCGTCAGGGTTTCCTTTGTTTTTCCAATAAATACCGCTTTTGTAAAAGTGCTTAACTATCCTCAAATGTATCTAATAGACATTGGGTGGCACTCAAGGACCAGCAATGCCTTGGTTCTCTTACAACCCTTCACAATTTATACTCAGTTTGTTCAACATACGTAATCATTGTTTACTTTTTGAAAGTTACTAATCTCAATCACAATTTCCGTTTGCATGCATTCTTTGACATAGAACATAAATCAATCCTAGAATAGGCCTATTGCCCTTTCATCATATAGCAAGCTTCAATATTACATCAAGCCTCCATAATACAAATTACATCATCTGTAATGGACATATTACAATATAAAACTTTAATTACAACATCATAAATCTCAAATGAACATGGTAAATAACAACTAAACTTAGCCAAAAAGTGACATGAACAAAATAACAATATGAATAGTCCTATCTCAACATAATGTTCATGTTCTAAGTCTAGCCTAGGCCGAATGGCCACCAAAATGTAAAAAAGGGTACAAGCTCTCATGCTCAACCTACGAGTTTCTTGCCCGCCACTCTAACACCACTCACTGGCACTGCCTGAAATAAAAGCCCCAAAGTGGGATGAGATATACGGATATATCTTAGTAACCCAGAGGCTCTAGAGAATAATCCGCCAAATTGCTCACTTCGATGTATATCAATAACATAATAAAACATTTAAAACGGGATAAAGCAAGGGATTTAGTGAAGTAGGGAAGCATAGGGAAACAAACTATGAAGAAGCTGGAATGGTCAATGCCAAAGCCACGCAACGTCCGGCCTGTTGGCCTCGGCATATAGCCTACGGGTTCCAAACCAAGGAGTGTTCCCATAACATCAACCAAGACTTCCTAGTATGCTCATCTACGGAAGACAGACCACGACCCCAGGTCAAATAGAACTCCCTCATAGAGACCTATCCAGTGGAAGTCCGTAACGCCCGAAGGCAATCACAGTTTTACTCTTCCTTTGTATTTTGACCTAATATTTAGGATTTTCACTAATCCTACCCTTTAATCCATATTTATATATTACTACATGTTTTAGAACTGTGAGGTGTTATACAATTGACATGTTAGGGTTTTAAAGTTGACACCTTTATTCGGATAACTATTCCTAATCAGATGCGTTCTTGATCAATTCTTTAGACTTGAAGAACACAAGTCCTCCAATGGAAATCCACACCACCTTGTTGTCTTGTAAGAGAAAAATGCTTCTTCGAAAGCCCAATGTCACCCTCCATCCTTTCCCTAGCAACACGAGGAAAGTATTTATCCAGAAAGTACCTCTGAAACAAAGGCCAAGTAATAGCATAGCCCTGCAGTTCCAAAGGGCGGGCAGTGTTCACCCATAATCTATAGCATCACCCTTCAGCATGTAGGTGACATATAATAGTCTCCTATGATCACCACACTCCATCACTCAAAAATCCTTTCTAAGTCCTGAAGCCAAAAAGTAGCAGCAACAGGATCATAACTCCCATCAAAAGTAGGTGGCTGATTCTTCCTAAAAGCATTCAACTATCTATCCCCACACTATGATTCACCAATTGGGTCAACATGTGGTTGCTGCACATCAGTTTGTTGAGTATGACTAGCACTACCAGCACTAGGAGTATGATGGCTAGCTTCACCCTCAGCATTACCATCGACATTTACAACCTCGACACCCCCTGGTGGTGGCGATGGTGGTGGAGGCGGTGGGGACTAGTTCACCACTCTGCCATCTCTAATAGCTTTTAGCTCATCCATCATATGATTCATCAATAACTGGTTGCAATAATAATATCTTGATTTGTCTTCATTAAAGTCTCATTAGCTCGCCTACTAGTAGCCAACTCCTGCTGCACATCTGCCAAAGCAACAACAACCAGATCCTGACTAGCATTAGCATTAGATGCCTCAGGGTTACTTCAGCTCCTAACCAAACCAGCCAACAAGATATCTAGTTGTCCATAAGATCTCTCCTGAGTCATTCTAGAGGTTCAATGACTTTGAACATATTACACAAAAGAAATTAGTTGACCAGGCTCACACTAAGTGATCACATATGCATTATCAAAGAAAAACCTAAACGCCACTCATAGACATCAACAAGCCATTCATAATTCATTTCCATACATTAAGGAATACCCCTGGAACTAAACTGCTCTGATACCATATAATATAATACCTCGTTTGCAGTCGGTTAGTTAACATTATATGCTAATAAAGCGTAGCAAACATAACTTAATAAAAGCGGAAGCTCAACAAATATTCTAATTTTTTTCCTTACATATTGCAACTTGACCAATTTCTAATTCTCGTCTCACGGACGACATTCCGTCTGTATCTTGAACCTTTGGGATTACTTCCCATCATACTAACTTCCACCAGATTAATAGTTTAGATATATAACAAATACGCTATTAAGCCCTTCCATCATATTACTGGCATAACAAATAAATATACATAGGTTTACATATCATTACAACCCTGCCAGACTAATATATAATCACATCATTAACATGGCATAGACATATCCTATGCTCTCAAAATAATACATGAAATACATGTATCAATACAATCTAATAATAATCATGTCATATACATCAAAATAAACTAAACATGGCTATCAGTATCATCACTGTCATGACATCCGTCATGAGAAGCCTCTGCACCATCAACCTCTAAACCTGAAATGGTAATCCCCATAACACAGGGTGAGATGTACAAATATACCTCAAAAAGCTAAGGACCCTTGGAGGGCTCTGTCTGGACCCGCACCGATAATTTAGGAATTTAATTAGATTAAAAATGAATATATGAAATAATTCCATAATTTACCTAGAATAATTAAGAGAAGACCCAAATAATTAATACAAGGGCTTAATAATATTGAAAGTCGCTTTTCTAATAAAAAGCGCAGATACCGGTTCCGCCTCACGGTATAAGTACGTACCGATGAAGAATTCCGGAAAATTATAATAAGTGCATGAATAATCCTAGAATAATATATAGGATGGTATAACATGTTTGAAGTCAAAATAAAGAGAACTGGTGTCAGGACTGATATCGGCTACGTAAAAGTGCATACCGACAAAGTGCTGCAAAAATTATAATCAAAATATGAAAAATCCTAAAAAATGGCTAGGTTCAGAATCCAAAGTTTGAGTTTAAAAGGATAAGCGGAGCTATTAGTGCTAATACAGTGTGATTAAAACTTATTGACCTTATATATACTATTGCACAAAGCCCTAGGCCATATTGTTAAGGCTACGTGAGACTCCTTGGCTGCTGATCAGCCTCCCCTCCATTTCCACCTTCGTCTTCTCCAAAGAAACCTCCAAGGAACTACATTTCTTCATGGTTCCTTCACCAAAAACACTTTAGCTAAGTGAGAGCTTGCATTGTGGGAGTAAGAAGTCTTCCATTTCTGAGTTTTTGGTTGCTGT